>PPKH03000045.1:0-62926 GCA_003709205.3 Ogataea zsoltii | reverse complement strand
TTCTATGGGACTTATTACCTCAGTTTTGTTGGATTTGTGACAGTCTGTTGTAAAAGTACTTGCTGACTGGTAAAAAAATCCATTATGAAATAGTGTTGAATATTGTAGTTCACAATGTTCTCGACTGATTCATTTAAGAAGTGTTGGAATGTCGTACTTCACAATGTTCTCGACTGATTCATCTAAGTGAAACAGCCATCTGGAGGCTAGAAGATGAATTAACATTAGCCGTGTTGTAATAGTACTTGCTGATTGGTAAAGTAATCCATTTTGTAATATTATTAGTATAATACTAATATATTTCCTTAATCTTATATATATAACATATATCAGACCTGGTCCTATGTGGGACCTAAGGTCTTCTCATATATCACTCAGATCTCAGATAGGGTCTGAGCCATATCCCTCTAGAACCTTCTAGTACTAGGTCATGCAGAGTATGTCCTATCTCTAGAATGTTCTGGTACACATGTGAGTTATCTCTAGATTATTCTAGTACTAGGTCACGTGTCACGTGACTACATCTAGAAGGTTCTGGGTTCGACTCCCAGGGTTGCCTAAATAAATATTTTCACAGCACGAAGTCATAAGACTTCAACAAACCGAGCCATTCTCAGATCTGGGATGGCTGCAAAACCAGCATTCTTTGCTAACAATGACACCTGCTAATTTTAGTTGGATAGTTGGCAAGAATTGAATCAAACCATCTAGTGTCATTGTTTCAGACCTTCGAAATCAAAGATCTGAATTGATATATAAGGACCTAGTAGTTTCCCGAACTTCTAGGGATGTGTCGACTCTATGATTTCTAAGATAGTTGAAGTAAACATTTATTATTCTATTAACATATCATTTGTCCTCGAACAAGCTATCAATCATGGATGTTCAGACAAACTGTCACAACAAACACATAAAACTTTTTGTGAAGGTGGACTCCAAATACACCTTCGCAGAAAATACCCTCCACCTTTGGCTCGCTCACACTTTCTGAAAGAGTTTAGGCAAAGCACGTTTTCATTGATGTTACTTCAGATATGTTTGTATCATCTGAAACTCCATATATTTCTACTTTTGAGTATGCTACAAATGTCTCTTCTACTAATGAGTTAAATGATTTATCGACGGTAACTGAAATCTTTCCCAACCTTTTGAACTTCCAGCTGTCGTGAAAGTTCCTAGTCACTTGAATCAACTTGCACTGGTGAGCCCGAATTGCAATGACTGCGAACCCCATTCATTCAAAGAAACCTTATGCTATGCTTTTTTTTATCAGAAGATATTGTGTCACGTGATCATATGTCATATGATCCAAAGAGATCACGTGCGTTTGTCGCGTAATTGATTTTTGGCACTTTTCAAAATCGGTACATCCTTGCACAGCTAGAAAATTACGTTTTTTTTTTGATAAAAAAAACGTAAACAAACACAAAACAAGTACGATTTGGTAAAGCCTGCGGTCACGACCCATTTAACGGCACCTAAAGTTGTACTTGCTGAATTGTTCTGGAATGATAGGTAGTCAGAAGATGCAATATATGGGGACAGGTGTTGGTCTGGAAACCGAAATCATCCACGACTTTCAAGAATATATGATTCATTCGGCAAAGCTACACGAGTTTGCTCAGGCAGATAACCACCGAATTGAGCTTGTGAAGAAAGTATCTCATCTTGTTGAGCTTCTCAGGATAATTCAGGGTGTGGAGGTCAAGTACAGCTCTACTTTGGCCGAAGTTTCGCAGCTAAAACGCTCAAACAAGCACTCTGGTCGGTCTTTATCAAATGCCAGCCCGAATGCGACGAAAGACCTTCGTGGGGGACAAGTTGACTCAGTGAATCTCCAGAAGAAGCATAGCAGCTTACTTATCCAGTTGAACATGAGCAAAAGTGAAAACAAGGGATTGGAAAAAGAGTTGAATGAATTAAAGAGCAAGTACCAAAAGTTACTGAGCAGCAAGAACGGACGGTTTCATCAGAAGTCAAATTTCTCAACCACTCCTTACCTTTCAAGGACAGTTGTGGGTGTTTCTGACTCTTTGAAGAATGGAGCTTTGAGTCCAACGCCTAAACTCTCTCAAAGATCGCCAGGGAGACCGCTTTTTGGAGAGCCAAAGGTCCCTGCAAACTTGTTTTCGCAAATCTCGAGTGTCAGTACGCCACTGAGTTCAAGAAAATCAATTCTGCTGAGCCTCTCTGACCGCAAAAAGATCCCCGAATCTCCTTTGGGTTTGACACAGACGGGGAAAGGTACTAACGAGGCAAAACCGAAGTCGTTATTCGATATCGGCGATGACGAGGAGGAGGATGATAACGACCAACAAGCCAGTCTCCTGGGAATTAAGCGGCTTGGTGAAGTCAGCAAGAGCTCTCGAGTTGCTCTCAAGCGGAAAATAAATGAAGATGGTGACGCCGACTCCGCGCTGGACGAATCGCCTACGAAAAGTGACGGGCTTGAAACGCAGAAGTGCGGCCAACCAAGCTCCCCAATCTACACAAAGATACGCAAAACACAGCAAAGAAACGCCGCAATGTTTAAGCCTATGAGTGGCATCGCTGGGGGGGTCATCAGTCCACTAAAGAAACGAAACGAGACATTTAAAAGCAGCATTTTCAGACAGTGAGGATACGTAGGGACACACTTGATATTATAATTTTGGGATCAGCTTGTTTTGAAGAGTAAAAAGGCTCTATCTTCAACGTAAAAGTAGATGAAATTGCCAGCCTCGTGCGACACGAACGAGCCGAAGTTCTTGCCAACAATACAATGCCATGTCGAACCCTGTGCTTTGTCCATTTCCTTTTTGAGATATGCTGAAAGCTCTGCATTCTTGTGATGAGATTCTAAAGCTTTTTGTGTAATTTCAAATACTGTTTCCTGTAATTCGGGTGACTAAGAGAGTTAGTTGTGTTAGTGACATCATGGGAGTTTTTTGTCAACATTTGCGAACTTACCATATCTGAGGACTTCAGAATTGCTTCATTCAACCGTAGAGCGGTCGTTTGGTTAGTTTGATTGTCTGTCAAGAATGCCAGGTTGTTGTTACTCACGATTGATCTTCTTAGTGTCAGCTTCGGCAATTTCGACAGCCTCGACACTGTCGAGTTTTTCCACGTCACTCATCTTTATTCAAGACACTAGTAACCAAGCTGTGTTCTATATCGACTAAGTGATTCACTATGGGCACAAGGAGTGTTGTTTCAGCCTTCAATTCGCTTTTAATCTGACATCAAGCGCTTTTTTGTGCTCTGTCACACTCGATTCGAGAATTTGCCCGCCCTCACAATCAGAAAAAAATTCAAAAAAAAAAACAAAAAAAAAGGCAAAACAAGATAAAAAAGATAGGGCAACAGATAAAACCCCTGGAGCCCAGACATCAAAATTAGTTGTTTTTAGAGCGGGCGGATAACGATGGATTTTGGCGATTATGATGAGTTTAGCCAAGACAATAACCCTTTTGCTGGCTCGAACCACTACTACTCCAATGGCATTCTCAATGCAGCAACATCGTCAACAAGTATAGATGACCGTGCTAGTAGTCTGCATCCCCTCGACAATGACGACTCATTATACCCTCAAGACTCTTTTATTGGGACTACCGAAGCCTCTGAGGGCTCCAACATTCTCGGTGATTGGACGGCAGACCCTGTCCATCCGGCCGAACCCACCTCATACCAGCCACATTCCCCACATAGTGAGTGTGGCGCAGCTGACCATAGTGAAATTTTGCACCAGCCACCGACTGCCAGTCCTCAATACTTGGTGACGGTACATTCCTCGCTGACAACTTCGGGGAGTTTCGTCAAAATAAACAGTTACGATGCTCTGAAAGACTTCAAAAACGTTACCACTGTGTTTTACAGAATCGAGTTCCACAAGGAAGTGACTCTTAGGCGCTATTCTGACTTTGCCTCGTTACGATCATACCTCATCAAGTTTTACCAGACGAAAGTGATCCCCCCGATTCCTGAGAAACACTCTCTAGGAAGACTAATCAAGAATCCTTTCAGCTACAAGTCAGATACGAAGATTATACAGCGCAGAATCAGATTACTCGAGCATTTTTTGAATGCTTTGCTTCGAGACGAAGAGGTGAGGAATTCCGCGATTCTGAGCAAATTCTTGGACCCCTCCGAGAAAAACTGGGCCCAAATTCTCAATAGTCCTCCATTCACAACTCTTTCGGCTAAATCTATCCTTTTGACATCCCCAAGGAATCCAACAATCCCCAATCCTTACCTGATATACCTTCCAATACCGCCCGTAGGGCTGGCGAAAACATACAACTCTACCCTGAACTCCAGAGTGTTTGCTCCTTTGGATCATAAATTGAGGGAATTGCAAAGTCATGTTCAAAACTTAGAGCAAGTGGTCAAAAAATTGATCAAGGATTACGAAAAAAACAGAATAGCTTTGGTTGAGCTTGGAGGTTTTTTCAATATTTTCAGCATTTTGGAGGAACAGCAGCAAAATATTGAAGAATTTGGCAATAGAGTGGACCTGACATTCCTCAACATGGAGGTTTTGATTAGTTCCATGACGATAAAAATTAAAGAGCCACTTATGATAATGCGACTGACTCTCCAATCCATGATTCATCTTCTAAACTTTAGAAAAATGAAAGAGCTTCAGCTGAGTTACCTACAAGAGATCATTTTGAGGAAACAGGTCAGGCTTAAAAGTATCATTGAAAGGGTTATTTCCGAGTCCAAGTTGAATGAGGTGCTCAGCCAGTCTAATATTGACTCCCCCAGTTTGAAAAAAGCTTTAGACGAGTTGAAGATGAAAAGATCCAGATACAACCGCCTCAATGAGTCTTCTCTCATAATCATCAATGAGAGTTTACAAAATGAACATGACGATGAGAATGGCCTTCGCAATTATAATAGTGACGTTTCATTGCATAGTGGTCATTCCGGAAACTGGAAAACAGCGATCGCTGGAACTTCTACTTCTGCTTCTTCTAACAGAATCCATTCGACAAGTTCTTCAAGCCACAAGTCAGTCTTGAGACTTTCACCTGACGAATTGAGCTACGAGATTTCAAAGATCAGTCTGGAACTGAATGAAAAATTGGTTCCTTGCTTCAACAATCTTCTGCTAGATGTCAAATTTATCAGCATAGAAGTGGAAAAAAATGTCAATCAGGAGCTTTCAAATATAATCGGCAGCCTCTACTCTTTAATGAATGACTGGAAAGACAGTGTTTTTGGCGAATATACCCGCAATTGTCAACGAATTTGGTACTCTAGGGGTAATTCGTGATTGCATATGTCAATTTCATTATAGATAGATCGCGCAAAAATGTTAATGACTAACGTTTCATGATTATTTTTCTGCATTTTATTAAAACTGCACAAACAAATAAAAATTTCAGGACGGTCGTAGGTTTAAAGACAAGCACAGCAGCATTGATGTTTGAAAATTGATGCTTCACAATGCATTGAGGCGAACCTGTCTATTGGTTGAATGAAATTGGAACAATACATTGTGGGCAAAATTCAGCTGATCGGTATCTTGTTCTCTAACACAAACTAATCAAAATCGGGGGCTATGGCTCAATGGTAGAGCTTTCGACTCCAGTCAAGTTCTTAGGAATTGTGCAATCGAAGGGTTGCAGGTTCGATTCCTGTTGGCCTCAGATTTTATTTTTTTTTTGATTTCTTCGAAAGAGGTAACTTTTTTTTTTGTATTTTTGGAGGGCTTTGCGATTATAAGATCAAAATGTTCTTTTATAAAATACATAAAAGGATAGCAGTCAAAACGGGACGGGGGAACATTATTATAAACAGTTTCTTTGCGCAGACTCACTTTTGATCACTATTTTTCGTTATCCACAGTTTTCGGACTAATGCCTCCGCTACCACCGCTAGCAGTAGTCGACTTGAATCCCGGGGAAGCGTTGGACTCGGCAGCAGCTCCCATTTTCCTCCTTTTGTTCAGAGTGGAGCTTGCAAGGTCTAGTTTGCTGAAACCAATATCGTCTTTTCTCTTTTTAGCCTGCGATGGCAGTAGCGTGGGGTGTTTTTGTGGATGAGAGTTGGCTGCCGACGGCATCTTGGCCGACTGTTGCACACCTGATTTTTGAAGTTGCTGCTGTTGTAGCTGCATTTGTTTTTGCTGTTGTATCTGCTGTGCCGTCATCTGTCGCTTGAGGCTGGTTTGTTGTTGAGCCAGTAGTTGGCTCTGATGTTGCAGATACTGGTGATTCATCTTTTCCAGAGCGTCGAAGTCGCCCATGGTAGATTTATTGAACGTTTCCAGGGAAGCTATTGGGGAGTTAGATCCCGAGCTTGCGTGAAAGTGCATAAGTGGTTTGACCAACGTCATGACATCACTGACCTGCATGACTCTCATGACATTCTCCTGAAATCCAAAGTTGCTGAGGCCCTTGAAAGCGTTGAAGTTGGACCTGAGATTGCTGGTGTTGACCAGCTCGTTTCTCGCGAGGAACTTCTCGATTGTGACAATTTCAAGGCCTGCCGACGTGCGATAGATAGAGACGTCGACTTTCTCGATTTTCAGCTGGCGATTGAACTGAACCTTAGCGTAGCCGTACAAGGTAACATAAGACCCGTCCAAGTACCAGTTTCTCATAATAAGTCTTGAACATTCCAAATGCGTTGATCCGTTTGCCAGGACATTAGCTTTGATGAGATTTTGCGATATCTCAAAAGACCCCACCCCTGATTTGGCTATTGTGTAGAGGATTCTGGCAAACAGGGAGTACGCAAAGTTGTAGAACCGGCCATCCGAGCCGTGCTTCAATGCCAGCGACGCCATAGCTGACTCACTAAAATACTCCTCCATGACTTTTTTCCAATACTCCAGGTTCTCAGAGTCGACTCTCACACACAATTTCTCTGTGAGTTCGAACAATCTGATGATTGCGATGTTGGCAATGTTCTTTTTGATATCGTTTGAGGCGGCGTCGATTTGCGTGACAGGCAGGTTCGAGAACGAAAGACCCTGTCTGAGCTGTGTTTTGAGATATTGCAGCTGTTCTGGCGAGTTTTGGTCGCCAGAGACTGCCGATTGTTGTTGTTGTTGTTGTTGCTGCTGCTGCTGAACGGTGTCAATAACTCCGTTTGTCGAGGCCACCGACTTCCTGTTCTCATCGAGCTGTTTGTGTATGTTGTTCTGGAGATTACCGTAGGTGGCCTGCAGCTGTTGCAACGCGGCAAGCTGCTGCTGGTTAACGACTCCGGGCCGACCCATAGAGGCCGAGGCGGCTGCAGCAGCCATTGCGGTGGCGTTGGCGCTCCCGTTAACACCTTTGAGATGGTTCCAATGTTGGTTTTTGACCGAGTCTGCGCCGTTGTTCTGCGTGGCCTCACCAGGCTTAGGCGCGTGCGACCCCGATACCACCACAGGAGTCGGCGGAACGGTCACGGGGGTCGGCGGATGCGACGCCACCGAGCGCTGGCTCGCACCCATTTGGGATGCAACGCCCACGGACGATCCTTGTTGAGGCGGGCCGGGCATCATAGTGGTCTGCAGACCCGAATGTGACATCATCTGGGGGTGATTCATTTGGGGTGCTGCCTGGGATGGAACAAACTGGCCCGGGGGACCGAGATTCATGAACTGCAGCGTCTGCGCCGGATGCACCTGGGACTGCTGGGACTGTTGGGACTGCTGGGACTGTTGTGATTGCGTGGTCTGGGCCGTCTGATTCGAGCCGCCACTTAATTCTGCAGTACCGTTGAGAGTGGAGGTGTTCATAGCACCCGTGTTCATAGCAGATAAACGAACGGGCGGTCAAAAGTGTCAAGTGTTTCGCCCGCTAGTGTGAAAAGTAGTGGTGTGACGAATTCAGGGTCTGATGGTGTGGAAACAGACTTTCTGTCCACACAATTGCCTGTGCAAGAGTACAGCAATCCAGCTTCTAACAGTGTACACTGAACTGACAAATCAATACGTTTTGTCGTGCAATATCAACACCGGTGTTCCTGTTGTGTCAAGAACAGTTGCAATATTCGAGGGTGATTATTTTTTTATTGTATTTAGTTGATGATTTTTGGTAATCTGAATTTTTTGGGAAAAAAAATGTTTTTCTACTACTTGAAATTCGTCGCTGCACATGACCGATATACAGATTATGTAACGAGGCGAGCAAGCAAACGAACAACTACGCGGAGTCTGACAAATCGTCTGCGAACAAGAAAACGCTATCGGTACTGTGTTGTCCAAACCCACAACGGACTCTTTTCTGCTCGAAAACTGTCCATCCCGCATTCGTCCAACAGACCACCGCTAGCTCTATTTTTTGGATTCGTGCTTTCTCAGCTTCTCCTTGGTCTTCTCGATCTTTCTCTTCTTGTTCTGGAGCTCCTCCTTTCTCGACTCCTCCTTGTTCAGACCGTATTGCATCTTCTTGTACAGCTTCTTCTGCTTGTTGGTCATCATGATCATCTTGAGCTCCTTCTCCTCCTTCTCGGCCTTGGCTTGCTTCTCGGCCTCGGAGATACTTCTCTTCTTCGACTCCTTCGTCTCAACCTCAGAGTACTTCACACCAGCAGCCTCAAGCTCCAACTCCTTCTGTTCTTTCAGGTCGTCGTCCAGCTCCTCCTCCTGCTCCTCGACAGCGTCAGCTTCCTCATCGCTCTCCTCTTCAAGCTCAACCTCATCGTCTTCATCCTCCTCTTCGGCTTCCACGGCAGCCTCAGGGTTGTACGTTCCTGAGTCTCCCCATGGAGAAAGATGCGGAGGCAGAGTTTCGCCCGGAGCATAGTCCGAAACGTTCAGCAAAGAGCCCTTGTTCAGACAGTCAAACACCCATTGCGGCTGCACATAGGTTCTTCCTTGAACCTTGTTCAACACCTTTGGTCTGTCGACAATCTGGTGAGTCACGTGACTCAGATCATACTCCTGTTTCGAGCCGTTCAGCTTGAGCTCGTCCAGTGCAGCCTCGCTGATAAGTTTTCCGCCGGCAGACAGAATGACAAACTCGAGAATATCGATCGGAACCTCTCTTCCGACGTAGAACGTGAACTTTGAGAACAGAGTTCCCGAAGTATTACCGAATTGCGAAGGCTGAGCCAGCAAGTCTCCAGCGTTCTTGTTGGTGTCCTTGAACTCGTCAAGCTCAACCGAAGCCACGTTCTCCTCTTCTGGTTCCTCGACGGAGCCGGTTTCGGCAGTCTCAGCAGAATTCTCGTCTGCGGCAATGGCCTTGGAAATTTCTTGTGCAGAAAGGGTTTTCTCCTCAACGTTCTCCGAAGACTTAACGTCCGGCAAAAGAGACTGGTTGGCATCCTTTTCCTCGAGAACGTAAGCAGAAAGACCACCAATTCCCTTCAACTTGGTGGCATCAATTTTTGGGGGATATATCAGCTCGGCATCTGTGTACAGCTTGAAAAGAACAAAGTGCAGCAGAGTGGAGTAGAACTCCAAAAATGTCAGCATGATTCTGAAATCAATGTCGGATGGGATGTTCTGCGGGAACTTGAATGGAACAAGCCAGATCACCTCCTGACCCCTCACCTTAGCAGAATAATACACTCCCTTGATCGAAACAAAAACCTTCTTCAAAAGCCTTTCTTTGGCAACATATGCGAGCCATTGGTTGGTCAGTTTCGAGGCCTCCTTCGTGATTCTGGCGCTCACCTTATCCGTGGCAGGCATATTGCTGAACAAAAACAGCATGTTCAAACAGTCATCGAGATCTCTGAGGGCATCCAAAAACGAAGGATACCTCTCTTTCACCACACGGTCAAGCTTGTATTGTGGACGGTTCTCATCCAGCTTCTTTGCGTCTCCAACCTCACCGCGGCCCAATGCCTTGGTCAGCTTCTTAGAGAAAGTCTTGTGTTCTCTGAACTTGGCCAAGATAGGCTCATGCATCAGATACTGAATGTCCTTTGCATAGTAGAAAGTAACTGGGGCAGTTGATCCCTTGTTGGCCTTCTTCTTGTTTCTTGGCTCTCTAGGATATATTCCCTTGAAGATACACAGTCTACGGAAGTCTGCAAGAGAAACCTGCAGCTTCTTCACAGCCTGTGTTCTAGTGATAAAGTTCTTAGCATTTCCGGATGCTCCCTTCTTCTTGATTTTTCCCATGTTTGCGTTTGACGGACGTTGTATAGTCTGCTAGCTGGATGTAACGTATAAGTGGATTGTATAGGAATCAGTTTTTATTGCAAGTGAAATTTTTTTTTTTAAAAAAAAAAAAAAAATTATTTGAAAAAAAAAATCAGATTGAGTCAAACACTACCCTGCGGCGGTCAAAAATTAAGATTTTGAAAATGGCATTCTTCGTACCACTAAGGCTAAATCGTCGATCTAGACAGTCGACTCAATGAGCCTGAGGAATCTTGCCCGTCTGCATATAACTGTTGTCCGTTCGCTGTCCACCACGTCGCGAGCGCTGAACCACCCACCTGTGGGACGTAAGCTTGAGTCTGTGGAACAGTTGAAAATGATACTTTCGCAGTCTTCCGGCCAGAACCCGATCCCCGATCCCGTCAATCCGATCGACTCGCAGCTTGTCGGCAAGCTGCTGGAACTGGCAGGCCTGTCGAGCGAAATTTCGCAGCAGGAATTGCGACAACTTGTTGAATCGCTCAATGAACAGCTCGGGTTTGTTCAGCAACTGGTGAATGTCGAGCCGGATCTCGAGCACAGAAGCAGACTGCTGGACGATTCGTCTGACAATTTTCTGACATATGAGACGATGGTTGAGGAAATAAAGAATCAGAGTCCCAAGGAGGATAAGGGAGAGCTGACCGGGTCGTGGAACCCGCTTTCGCTGAGCTCGGAGCATGAAGACGACTACTTTGTCGTCAAGGAGGGATTGATCAAGAAGAACAAGCAGTGAAAAACGCAACAACTATTAATCACGGAATTAATCGACTCATCGGTGGTATATTACATTGTATATAGGGCAAAAAATAGAGAATGCTTCTGCCAATATAAGGCGTCGTAGTTGCGGTGGTGTAGAAATCTGCATCGAAATCACTCCTTGTCCAGACTGAAAACTTCATCTTCCTCCAAATCCAGCTTCCGTTTCCCGCTGTTACCCTCTCTAATCTGTGCCATTTTCCGGACACTTGTCTGCTGCTTGGCCTTTCTGGTCATTCTGTCGATCTCTTCCTCGACGTCGGTGCTCTCCAGTTCGGCAAATTCCATCACCAGTCTACGACCAAGCAAATGGACTCCTTGAAGCTGATCCATGGCGTTCTCTGCTTCCTTGAGTGTGCTGAATTCCACAAAGGCGAAACCTCTTGCAGACTTGTTGAATTTCTTGGGGACTCTGACAGATTTGAGGTTTCCGAACGGACTGAACAATTCGAAGATGTCTTTCCGGGTGGATTCGAACGCCAAGTTCTTGACGATGATCTTCGGCGACTTCTTCGACTTCTTCACCTTCGACGCAGCGTCGTTGGCGCCGGTTCTGGCGACTCTGTTGGAGATCTTGAGCTGTAATTGGTGGCCGTCAAGCGAATGGCCATCCATGGCTCTGATTGCAGTTTCTGCCTGTTGTTTTGTCCGGAACTCGACAAATCCAAAACCCATGCTGAGCGTTTTACCTGGGTTCTTTGGATCTGGCTTGGTCTTGACGGACGCCACACAGAAACCGTCCAAACTCTTGAAAGCAGCGGTGAGATCAGCGGTGGTGGTGCTGAAGTTGAGGTTCTTCACAAACACAGAAACGGTCGGAGTGGTGATGTCAGTCTCTGGAGAAACGTCCAGGATCTCGGTGGCATCCTTGTTCTCCTTTGGAGGCTCTGTCTTGGTCTCCACCGGCTCGCTGGCCTCGCTGGTGAACAGATCTTTTGGTCCCTTTTCTAGATAAATAATGGACTTTCCGAGTCTTCTGTACGACAGCTTGTTGAATGCATTTCTGGCTGCTGGAGCGTCCCGAAACTCCACAATGGCTATGGTTCCTGCCGGAGGCATCAAAAGTCTGTTGATTTGTCCGTAGACAGAAAACATCTCTCCAATCTCCTCGAGGGTGGTTCCGTGCTGGAAGTTCTTCACCAAAATGATCCGGTCGTCCTTCTCCTTTCTGCTGAAACTCGTCAAATCAACACCCTTCTCCTCAAAATAACGACGAACATCTCCAATCACGTGTGCCTCGGCCAGCGCCTGTTTGACACCCGAGCTGCTGTTTGTCGGGTCAATCAGCTCGCCTTTGGAAATTCCCAATTTGTTGGCCACGCTCTCCAGAACAGCATCCGTGTTCATGTACAACGAGTTCCAGCTGAACTGCTGCTGCGATGCTTCAAACTTGCGCTTCAACTCCTTCTGTTTCTTCAGCGGAAGGTTTGCCAGGTCGAATTCGCTCAGCGTGTGGTCTTTCTTTGGCTGTCCTGGAAGAATGTGAAGCAGTCTTCCCTGGAAAATCTGCTTATCCAGAGCACGGAAAGCCGAAACGGCGTCAGAAGCATTTTTGAACTTAATGTGCGCAAATCCCTTCGAAGAGCCCGTCCGTGTATCCACAGCAACATGAACCTCTTCCAGCGGGCCATAAGGCGAGAAAAGCTCACGGAAATCGGCCTCCGTGGATGAATAATGGATGTTTCTCAGGAACAAACGGCCCGTCTGTGTGATTTTTTCAACTGCAGACTCAAACGCAGCAACCTCTGGGGAAACAGAGACAGAGTCTTCTTCCTTCTTTTGCAATTTCTCAGACTTCTCAGACTTCTCAGACTTCTCAGACTTGGTTTCTAGGTCAGAAACAACCTCTTTTTTGGACTTCTGGTCCTCAAAAACCGTCTCCTGGTGCTTCTCAGCCGTCTCAGCCGTCTCAGACTCTCCGTCCTTCATACGGACTCTTCTCATCTTGAACCACTCAAGATCGTCCACATTTCCAGCGTCCACAGCGTTCTCAGAGTCCTCAACCTTCTCATCAACTTCGGCCAACGGAACCATCTGCTCGTCTTCCTGCTCCCCGTCCGGCTCCCCCTTATTCTTTCCGAAATCCTCGTATTCCTCATCGCTCTCTGCAGCTTCCAAAACGGCAACAGACTCGTTCGTCTCGCTCCCTTGCTCGGCTTTCTTCACCGGTTCTATCTCATCATTGGCCCAAGATTTCACCTGATTACGTGGCTTCGAGGCTTCCAGATACTCAACCAGCTTCGGATTGGCCTCAGCTTTCTCTGCAATCATAGCATCAATATCACCAGCCTTGGCCCGCTTCCGACGCCGTCCAGCCTCCTCTAGCTGTTGCAGCTTACTCTCTGTCTCCTGCAAAAGCCTTTTGGCCTCATTCCTCTTCTCCCGCCACGATTGTGGAACAGTTGGGTCGCTAAACGTTTTCGCCAGCTGAACATCAATACGAGACGTGTCAATAAACGAGCTGTTGAAAAAACGAACAGCCTTTTCGGCATCAGCATTATTCTTGTACCCAATGAATGCGAACCGTCTGGACTCTCCGTTCCTTTTTTTCAAAAGCTTCACGTCGGTAACGGCACCTTGCTTTTGAAAATGCTCTTTCAATTTGCTCTCATCATAGTAGATCGGCAGCCCTTTCACTATAATACGAGACATTGTGCGATGTTTGTGGCTGAGAAAGCAGACGATAAAGGCTGAAAAGTTGATTTGGATTTTTTTTTTTAAAGGAAAATTTTTAAATTTTTTTGAGCCGCATATGTTCCTCTGAAAAATCACGAGAGATTGTACACGTGACAAGCATTATTCCCAATCACGGTTTATTTTTCCCTCTTTTATTTTTCTTGTCTCCCTCTTTTGCCCTCGATCTCTGTTTACATTCTTTCTTCCATTCACTGTCAAAATAATACCCAATGAAAAGCGAACTGCTTGAACATATAGGCTTGAAGACGCTGAAAACGTCCCTCGCCTCGCGGAGCAATTACATGAGAATAACACGATGTTTGTGTTTTTTGTCGATGTTGTTCACGTACTTTGCTCTATACGAAGTGTTTTCAATAGCGACGTTAGGCGTTAAATATCTCACACCTCACACGCGTGTTTCTTATAAAAAGTACTTTGCAGCGGGTTTCTGGACTCTCTGCATCTACGTGCTGGTTCGTATTCCCTCCGTCTGTCGCAATTCACCCCTTACTAACGCTTTCCAGGAACTGAACAACGTGCAAATCGAGGTTGTGGGAGATGACTTGGAGGCTGAGAATGCACTTATTATTAGCAACCATGCTTCGCTGGTCGATTACATCATATACCCTTATTTGGTTCTCAAATCTACAAAAAGCCCTCTAGAACCAGAGACAGAAAAGACTTCCCTAACTACTGGGCCCCAAAAGGTGTTTGCACAGGATCTCGCCTCAATGTTACTACCGCGCCTCAGCTTTTTTACGTGGTACAATATCTGGACCATCCCCAGTTTCAAGGTCTTCAGAAACATCTCGCAAGCGGATGAGAACTGGGAGCTGAATGACGAGACTCTTGGATTTGTATTCAAAGATATCGTCGAGTCAGAGGCTGTTGAATGGCTATTGACCTTTCCAGAAGTGAACATTTTCACAAAGAAGGACTCCAAGCTTCAACAAGGGCTCTCTGAGAAATTTTATCTGCCAACCTTGGAAAACTTGCTCTACCCGAGATACTCCAGTTTTGCCAACGCAGTATCAGGACTGCACAAGACGCAGTTCACTAGATTGTATGATGCCTCAATCATTTATTACAGACAGGAAAAGGGCAAAGAAAAAGAGGTCTCGTTTGAGGCACCGAACTTACTCGAAATCTTCGGCTTGTACCCGGGACAATTCACCATCAAAATTCATATCCATGCGAAAATGATGAGCAGAGTTCCTCTGAAACGAAACAAAATGGAGAAATGGCTGGAGAACAAGTGGATTAAGAAGGATAAGTTGATCACCAAATTGAAACACGAGATTCAAAGGGAGTACATGTAGCTATAAAGTCGATAGTGAAGAAAAATAAGAAGGTGGTCACAATCAAATGTGGGTTGCTTCGAGTTCCTTTTCCAGTTGTTGTAAATCGACATCAGTTTCCTCGGCTTTCTCTTCGTCTTCGGATTCTTCTTCAGACTCTTCTTCAGAATCTGGCTCTTCCAGGTCGTCCAATTCGTCAAGTTCACCAAAGCCTTTCTCTTCAAAGATCTCGTTGATCTTGTCGATAAGCTCGGAGTCCTCTTCGAATCTGTTACCGTTGAGCTCCAAAGACTTCAGTTTAGCGAGGCTAGGCAGAATCTTGACGAACACCTCCAACGAGTCAGCTTCCAGTTCGTTGTACTGCAACTTGAGGGTCTCAAGTTTGGATTTGGCTGCAATTTCAGCCAAACTCTGAACAAATTTCAAAGATCCAGAGCCCTTCAGCAGACAGTCATTCACGTTTAGCTCCTTTAGGTCTGGCCAATGGGAAAGTCCTGAAGCAAGTGCCAGCGAACCGGGTAACGTAAACGTGTTGTCTTGCAAGTCAAGAGTCTGAAGGTTCTTGAGATGAACAAGACCGTGCGAAATGAGTTTGGCTATTCCCTTTGGACGGATTCCGTTTTGATACAGCTTGATTTCCTGCAGCTCGGAGTTGGCCTTGAGCCCGAGAGCCAAGTAGTCTATAGAGCCGTTTTCGAGTCTGTTACGACCACACCAGAAGGTCTTCAAAGTTGGAGCGGATGGATCGGATTCCTTTAGCTTGGCCAACTTGAATAAAGCCTTTCCAACACGGGCGCCGGAGAAAGGACCAAGTCCGTTATTGGTCAGGATGATGTGTTCGAGAGATTTGGCCTTTGACAGGAATTCTTCCAAAATGTCGATGGTATCTTGACCAAGAGCGTTGTCACTCAGGTTCAAAACGGACAATTTTGGTGAGGCCAAAATCACAGGGAAGAATTCAGACAGAGACGCTGGGATCTCGTTCTTGTCACGTGACGTGTAGATGTCCTGGAGATTGAGGTGCTCCAGGGTTTCTGAGAAAGCAGAGATTGCCTTTGCCAGATGTTTGGAAGCTTCTGGCGAGATGGTGTTACCAGAAATGTCTATCTTTCTCAGTCCCTTCTTAGTGGAGAGCTCGTCTAAGTATGGCTGGATATCCTGCAAAGTGTCGAATTTGATGGACTTGTTGGTGATCGAGAAGGTCTCTTCTTCAGTGATCCCAAGGTCGATGGTGTGAATAGTGGTCATTTTGCAAAATCTGTTCGGTGTACTAAAGAATCAGAAGATGAACAAAGTTATTGAATGCCAAAAAAAAAAAATATTTATATGTTTTTTTCAAAAATATCCAAAGTTCACACACACAAAATGGGAAAAATTATTGAACAATTAAGCGGATTCCAACGAAAATGCACAATTTTCTACCCCGTAAAACCGTTTTTGCAAGAGCATGGCCAGTTCATTAGTTCAAACGTAACGTAATTACAGTAGAGACGGTAACAACAGTTCTCTAAGTTGTTGGGAAAAGTTGAATTTGTGAGCCCTAGGTCTCACAAATCACCTTTCCCTTCGCTCGAAAACACAATTCTCGAGTCGGATTGCTCAAGCCACATTTACTTCTTCTTGGCAAACAGCGGCGAACCAATATCCTTACCTCTCAGCTTCACACCTAGCGCTCTCTCCAGCTTGGCCAACAACTGCTGGTTAGGAATGGCACGGCCAGCTTCGTAATCGTTGATCACGTTTGGCTTCTCGTTCACCTTGGTAGCCAGATCCTTCTGAGTGAACTTCTTGTCCTGTCTGGCCTTTTGAATAGCCTTACCAACGCTCAAGTCCAGCTTCTTTGGAGCAACAATGTCGTCCGATCTGTCGATCTTGGTCAATCTTTGTCCTTCTGGGTCTCCCTTTGTGTTGGCACCACCGTACTTCTTCTCCACGGCCACGACATTACCTGATCTTCTGGCAGCGTTCAAAGCTGATTCCGAACGAACAACTTTTTCTCTAGGACCGCTAGCGCCAACTCTGGCCTTCTTACCGATAATGGTGACAGAATCCCAATCCGACATGACTATGTTGTATATACAATGAATTTAGTTGCTTCTGAAAGACCAAAAATGTTTGTGTAAAAGTTGCACGAGTGTTCGACTTCATGAAGCATTACTCATCACTGGAATTTGCCTTCTTTGCCTGGGTTTTTTTCCAGAATCGTCTTGGATTAGGTAATCAAAAAAAAAGTATAGCCATAAATGTCCAACTTCTTGAAAAAAATGAACATCCAACTGGAGTATCCCTTCTTTCGACAGGAACCAGCAAAAACCAGGCAAACCTAGCACTCGATTCATGTAAGTAAGATCGGTATATTTGCACACCAACATGGAGAAGTTCAACATGCTTTCGCCGGTTCCACTGATCCACTCTATCTAAAACGGCCGGGTAACAGACACAATTTTTTTTTTCAACCTCGAAAATATCGATCAACTAAAAGAGAGACACGGACAGAGAACGTAAGAACACTAGTTTGCAACCCACAGACCTCGCAATGTACACGAAACGGGCATTGGGCGTGGTTTCTCCACTTGTGCGCACTTTCAAAACCAGCGCTGTTGGCAACCAGAAGGAGCGGTTTTATGCTATAAAGGACCAGGTTGATGAGTATGTCTACTACAACATATTGCCAAAGAAGTGGAAATCGTTGGCGTACCGTCCAAAAAATGCTGAGAAGCTGATTTCGCTGAATGCAGTTGATCCAGAAGGTCGTCCGATTGTGCCCCGCAAGTACCAAGGTGTGCCGTCGAAATCGAAGTTCTCATACTTCATTGACAACTTGATTCTCAAGGAGGAGCTTATTCCCGTGAAGGAAACGTTTAAGAAACTGGACCGTTACACTCCGGAGTTCCTGACCCCTTCACTGGTGAATTCTTATTTGTTCAAATGCTACGAGTTTGGTATTCTGAGCGAGGGTCTTAGACTTGTCTACGGTCTGCAAAAGTACAAGGAGCTCAAGAAATTTGGACCTAGAAACATCGAAGCTATTGTTCTTTTGCGTGCTTTGCAAGTGAAAACACAGAAAATCGATCAACTGGATGTCCTCAACAGAAAATTGCACCACGCTTATCATCACAACCCAAATGCCGGTTCTTTCAACAGTCCTGTGGCAGAGATCGCTAAGTTGACTGCATACATCAATCTGCGTGCTGTGCAGCAGTCCAAGAACGGTGAAGTCCATCCAGCTGTCACCAAAGCCATCGCACGGTCTGTGGAGAAGATTGGAGATTTCACGCCTCTTGAAGTGAGCCAAAAGGAAGCTACTTTTAAGGATTATCAGCGTTGGGAGCACTCATACACGGTACTGAGATGTTTCGAACAGAGTGTTCAGGAGACCGGCTCGCAAGCTGAGTTTGAGAGCCTTGTTTCTCGTTTCAATGGCTTTTTGAGAGGCGTTGAGTCGTTGAAGGAAGCCGCACAGATTCAGGAGACCTTGTTTGATCGCTTACAACGGGCCGAAGTAGAGGAGCAAACGGAAACGGAGACAGAGGCTGAGAAGGAAGAGTAGTTTGTCATATCATGTATATAGAAATCATGACAGGAAGAGAGAAAAGTTTTAACACAGATTTGACTTTCCGGGCCGATTTGAAAAAAAATACATCCTTACACCAGAATATAGTGAGCGAATATTTTGTAAAAAACAGCTAGATGTTTACGGGAAGAGTAGAACAAGCTGTGTTCGGTTAGCATTACCACTTGCACCGACGACTTGTAACCCAGAGAATCTGTGACCTACAATCGGAAGATGCTGTCGGCAATGAGAAGACGGAAAGACCGGGAATACGGGGATGACGAGCCGTCAGAAGATATTCGTACCGGAGGAAACGTGGACGAGATGGATGATGACGATGATCTCTCGGACTCGCAGATCGACGAGAAGGACACGAAGAAATCGAGAAGACCAAAAGAAAACGCTTTTACGCAGCAGAAGCTGAAGGCATACCATCCTATTTTGACTCCGAAAACCGTGATTCCGCTGCTGCTCTCGATTGCCATCGTTTTCATACCACTGGGAGCCGGAATGTTGTACGGGTCACAGAAAGTGGAGGAATTCGTTATTGACTACACGCAATGTGAGAAACTTGCAAACTCGGACTACTTCACCGAAATTCCGAGCGAATACTTGGATTTTAACTTCAAGAAGGAGATCACAATCCAGCCGCAATGGAAGCTGGCCACGAACCATTCGTCTCTCTTTGACGGATACGACGAGGAGAGAAACATCTGCCAGATTCAGTTCCAGATCCCGAACGACATTGGTCCACATGTGTATCTATTCTACCGTCTGAAAGACTTTTATGCCAACCACAGAAGATACGTCAAGTCGTTTAGTGAGGACCAATTGAACGGCAAAGCTGCCTCGGTGTCAACAATTAAGGATACCGTTGGCCAGAACTGTGAGCCTTTGTCTGTGAACGACGAGGGAAAAAGGTATTATCCATGTGGATTGATTGCCAACTCCATGTTCAACGATACCTTCAGCGGCTTCACGGCTGTGAACGGTACCTCTGACGACTTCGAACTCACCAGAGAGGGAATTTCCTGGGCCACAAACAAAAACAGATTCAAGAAGACAAAATACGATCCTTCTGAAATTGTTCCTCCTCCAAATTGGGTTAAAATTTTTCCTGACGGCTACAACGAAACAAATATTCCCGATTTGTCCACGTGGTATGAGTTTCAAAACTGGATGCAAACCTCTGCACTTCCCGTTTTCTCCAAGATGATCTCGAGAAACGACCACGACGTGCTCAACGCCGGAATCTACCAGATCAACGCCGGACTCCACTTCCCGGTGCTGCCATACAACGGACACAAATATTTGTACTTGTCTACGCGCACAGTGACCGGAGGAAAAAATTCGTTCCTGGGAATCAGCTGGATTGTCGGTGGTGGAATCTGTTTGCTGTTGTCGCTGGTGTTTTTGGTGGTGAATCTTGTCCGGCCTAGAAAGGTCGGGGACATTACATTGCTTTCGTGGAATAAGTCGACGCCGGAGAGCAACTAGGAAGCACAGACAGAGAGGGGTGGTGGTTGAATTTCTGAACAAAGTTTTGCGCTCGTACGCTGCAGAGGCAGTTCGACTCGGCGGTCTGGTCTTTGTGTTTGTATTTCGTGTTTGTATTTATACATCTGATACATGACGTTTGCTATGGCAACGCGAGAAAAGAAGCATGGTAACCGGCGCTTATGCAGGGCTTGATTTTCCCTGGCGATCCCTTGGGGATTTGCTCTTGGTTCCCGTGAAATGCAGAGCTTTCCCCCTGGATTCCCCCAGAAATGTTCGGTTTTTCCCCCTAACTTTAGCGCGCGCTACTTTTATTTTTTTTATTTTTTTTGATCTTTGTTTACTTGATTTGATCCGTTTCCTGATGATAATAAATACCATTACAGCTGCAGACAATGTGGCCTGCTGTTGTTTAGACGTCTCCAGGAGCATAAAACTGATTAACCCCGGCAACAGCGAAAACAATAGGCGAGAGGGCAGAGAAATGTGTGCGAAAAGTGCGAGAAGCAGCAGGGTTTCGCTGGATGCGTTCAGGGAGTCCGCGGAGGACTGTGAGTTCCGGGAGTTCGAAGGCGCGTTTGTGGCACCGGGCACCACGGGGAAATCAGCGCTTGCACACACTGGCGCTGGTAAAACATCCAGCGGCTCAGGATCTTCCCGCGGCGCATACCCTGGCAACCCTCTGCTCAAATTATCTAAGCAACCTTCTTTGACAACAACAACAACCGCTTCTTCAGCAACAAGCAGACATTGTATTTACACGTCGTTGCACAAAGAGGCATCTGCACCAACAAATACCACCAACATGGCAACAAGGGCAAATTTTCCGTCACATCAATTCCAGCGCTTCAACTCCAAGCACACCTCCACCCACGATTCTCCCAGCTCAAATCCCAAACACCACCCTATTGACCCTCAAAAACACAGCCAGCGACATCCCAGATCACTTCCGGTCAGAAAGGGCACCTCCACTCCCTTTCCGACCATAGCGCGTGCGCCGACCATGACCGATTTGTCTTCTGAAGAGTTTGCCAAATACCTGAAGCTCAAGCATGTGGGCAGGGGAGCATACGGGGGCGTTTACCAAGTCCGCCATGCAACTTCCGGGGAAGTTTTTGCTATGAAGGTTATTGAAATTGATCCGAATGGCAGCGACTCCTCTGTTAAATCGAGCGATAAGCGGGATTCTGTGGCCGGTACAAACGAACATTTGATGAACGAAATTATGATTATGAAACAATTCAACCACAGAAACGTTCTTAAACTATTCCATTATCACCTGAATGACACTTCAATGAACTTGATTATGGAGTTTTGCGAGGGAGGGTCTTTGAGAGACAGATACAAAGCTAAAGGCCCCTTACCGGAACCTGAGGTGATCGGATATACCAAGGAAATTCTCGAGGGATTAGTCTATCTCCACGGGAAGGGATTTATACACAGTGATATCAAGGGCGCCAACATTCTGCTGAGAAAGGGCGTCATTAAACTTGCAGATTTTGGTGTTAGTATCAAGAAGGAAGTTGGCGACGGCATGGAAACTGCAAAAGGATCACAAAAGACGAAGAAAGAAGCCAACGGGTCGCCATATTGGATGGCCCCCGAGGTTATCCGACTGCAAGGTGTGTCGACGGCGTCAGACATTTGGAGTTTGGGCGCAACGATTGTGGAATTGCTCACCACACAGCCCCCTTTTTACCAGCACGAGCCATTCCCGGCTTGTCATGCCATTGGCTCTGGTGAACCTCCCGAGATTCCGCACGGAGTTTCAATTGACTGTTTCAAGTTCCTGTCGCTGGGATGTTTTAGACAGGATCGCAAATCGAGGCTCAGTGCAGAGGCCTTATTGCGCCATCCCTGGATCAGCGAGATGGATAGCGTCTCACGTAAGCTCAAGTCCGGCGAGTCTTATTTTTCTGGGGGGTCCGAATCGGCACGCAAAGGATACTTGAACAAGTACAACGAGTCATTCCAGGAAAATTATGACTGTGATTTTGGAGATCAGTCGATCAATCTATTGTCTACAATCAATTCGCTCAACAAGAAGCAGAGACTTGAGTATTACAAAGAGACTAACCAACTAGACAGCGAAGACGATTTCATAGAAGCATTTGATCCAGAAGATATTGAGAATCTCAACCTGAAACCAGAAAGCTTGAAAGAGCAGAAAAGAGAGTACATTAAAGGCGTGATTGTCGGTATTGAAACTGCCTCACTGGATGATTTACAATTATTGAGCAAGTATTTCGAAGATGAAGAGGAGGAAGAAGAAGAGGAAGAAGAAGAAGAAGAAGAAGGAAATGATAATGAGGGAAATCACGAAGCAGAGGAGAATGGAGGAAAGCAAAGAACCCCCGAAGAAGAGAATGCTAGAGCTTCGAATTCGGAATTTGTTGTTTCATTGTTTGTTAAGCACAGCTTTGTCTCGAAACTTGCTGTGAGATTACAGTTTGATGAGTTTGAAGAGTGCAAATTTGAACTTTTGAAGATAGCAGTCAGATTCTTCGAAATGGATCCCAAAAGTCTGGTTGACTTTTACCATTGTGGATGTGTTTCAAAAGTACTGGAGCTTCACCCAATGGAGGAAAGTGTTTTGAAGTTTATTTCATTGTTGATCCGAACGGGAACTCCGACGCTGTCCATTATCACAGCACAGCTGACCGATATTCTAGTAGGTTTGATTATCAAGGGTGATTCGAGGCAGCAGGAGGAATCGGTGGAGCTGTTACTGGAACTTTTCAGAAACGAAAAAGTGGAGAAACACTTTCTAGCGTCATGTTTGGTTAACTATGCGGTACCCGGAACACTATCTGCTACTTTGAGCAATATACACGGGCATTTGACGGAGAAACAGGAGATTGTTACGTCGAACATAGTTAAGCTTCTGGCCAAGATTGCGTACTTTAGTTTTGAGAGTGATCACGAAAAGTTTGTGACCGATGACTTTTTGACTTGTTTGTGCCGCAAGATTAACAAACTACCTTTCAAATCCAAACTGGAGATTGTGAGGATTATGAAGAGATGCGAGGAATGCTCGAACAAGGTGCTCGACTCTTTGGATAAAGCAAGGGCCCAGGCAATTTTTGATCAATTGATGGAAGACATCTCGACAGTTGACTACTCAAGAACATACGAGAAGTTTGCCAAATGCACCATTCCAATTATTCACAAACTGTGCTCTCTTGACGAACAGAGACAGAAAGCGCTATTGTCTCCAAGTAGCATTGAACTTTTTAATCATCTGATTAAACTTTTCGGAGAATCCAAGAAAAATGAGACGATAAGGGACCAAAGCGTGCGTCTTTTCATGGACGCTGCTAGCAATACGGCCCTCTCTTCCAACTACAAAAGGTTTGGAGGTGTTGAGATTCTGGTTAACATGCTGGATGATGAGAAGTACAGACTTCGGTCGATCAATGCTATTCGGAACATGATCAAGACAGAAGAGGACGATTGTCTTGATGATCTTCTGCGTCGGAAGCCAAAGCTAATAAGCAAGTTTGTTGCTAGTTTCAAGGTGGACAACCAATTTGACAAATTTATTGAGGTTATACTTGATATTGCCTTGCATTACCGTTCTCAAGGACTGCGGAATCCGCGGAAACCAGTCCACGCACACAACGTTTACTATTACATGTGTTCATCCGAGGAGATATTGAATTCGCTGTATGCGCGTCTATCGCAGCCGGAGCTGGTGGATCCGGTGCGTGTTCTGGAGCTGTTTGTGGTTGTGTACGAGCGGATTCCTCAGAGCTACGTTTTGAGTGAGTTTATTCCGGTTTTTGAGGAGCTCAGAGACGAGCTGACGACGTCTACACAGGACCGTGGAGGAGATGTTGAACGGATGATTGAGCTTGTGGACAAGATTTTGATCAACAGACGATAGGAAAG
Organism: Ogataea zsoltii; assembly: GCA_003709205.3. Lineage (NCBI taxonomy): Eukaryota > Fungi > Ascomycota > Pichiomycetes > Pichiales > Pichiaceae > Ogataea > Ogataea zsoltii. Next base: position 39,174 of record PPKH03000045.1, on the reverse strand, counting down.
GGGTTTATAGAAATGCATTAAGAATACTGGAGGAACCAGACGTGATTTGTAGTGGATTCGAATGTTGTAGAGCTGGATTGTATTGTGAAAGGATAAGAGTGGATACAAACAAGTCAAATGGTTTTCATGACAAGCTGAAAAAATTCTCTGTGGCTCAAAAAGCCCCGCATTTTTCCCGGCTAATTTTTTTCGAGACTCTCGCTGGACAAAAATCGTGGGGAAACATCAGTCATAAGCTGGCAAAACGGTGGAAAAAAGATTATCTAGAGTAGCCGAGCACCGTTTCTAGAGAGTCTGTAAGGGTTAGAATCAGAAATTAGACGGATTTTTGAGGTTTTACGATTGAGAATTTGAGGATCTGGAATTACTGACTTGAATCGGTTGGTTCAAGAGAGATTGACGTCTCGAATATATAGATGTCAGAGGAGGAGAACAAGGTCTCTGACGAGACGAATGCTCTTTCTGAGCTAGATGGCGAGAAAAATGGCGTTCCTGCAGCAAAGAAACATCCTTTTTGGGACGTGATCGTGGAACAATTCCATCCAATTTGGAACGTTGCGTTCATGTCGACGGGAATATCAGCAGGTGTTCTGTTCAACTTTCCCTACGAGTTGGGAGTGTTCCGGATTTTTGGTCTGATCATGTGGGCTGTTTCGTTGTGTCTCTTTCTGATGATCAACGTTCTCACGGCGTGCAAGTTGTGGCACGACCGGAGTTTTGCGAAAAAATTGGTGACCGATATCCAGTACAGTGTGTTTCTCGGGCCCTATTCGATGGGATTCAGCACGATCGTGGTGATGATCCACAACGTTACCCGGCATTACGGAAAGAACTTCAAGGTTGGACTGATAATTTTCTGGGGAATCAACATGTTTTTGGCTCTGGTCGTGGGCTGGGCCGTGGTGTTTGTGCTGTTCCACAAGAGCAAGGTGGAGCCGAACCAGCTGAACCCGCAACTGATTCTGCTGGTGTTACCGTTGAGCGTTTGTTCGTCGGCGGGATCGGTGATCTGTTCGGCGTTTGAACACTATTCGCGTCATTTGCGAATGACAATGATCTGTCTGCCGTATCTGCTGTGGTCGAACTCTATGTTTCTCGGATTCAGTTTCATGGCGATTTTTTTTTGGAAATTCATTGTCTACAAACTGCCTCCAAAACAGCTGGTTTTCACGCTTTTCGCGCCAATCGGCCTGCTTGGCCACGGAATGTGGTGTGTGCTGCTCTCCGGAACAAATCTGCGCAGTTACCTCGTGGATTATCACGTTAAATCTGTACGCGATCCTGAACTTGTTGGGATCGCTGTGGAGTACGTGTGCGGCGCGGTCGGACTTTTTCTCATGGCATGCGGAGTTTTTTTCACTTTCTTGGCATTGGTGACAATTGCCGTGTATGGAGTGCCCCGGTTTTCTGAGAAATACTGGATCATATCGTTCCCCGTGTGTGCATTCAGCATTGGAATCAACGAGCTGTACAAGGTGATCGGGCTCGAGGCGTTCAGGGTCGTGGCTACAGTCTACGCGGCTGCGGGCGTGATCCTGGTGCTGGCGTCACTTGTTGGAAGTGTCGTCTACGTCGTTCCGTACCGGGACATCCGCGATGCCCAACGCGGAGTCGTTTAGTTTCTAATCGAATCTTCATCCGAGCTTGCTAGCTGTAGTGGTCACCATGTAGCTGACTCGACTGCCGTGACGAAATTTCGAGGCATTTTCTCTGCTTGATTACATAAGCACACATTTTTTTTGATTTTTTTTAGCGAAATGGGCAATCTGCGTGCATGCGGGAATTAGAACCCGTTGGATATTCGAAAGGAAGGGGAGTGAAATTACGAGATAACGTCGCTGAAACGCTCCAAAAAAATAGCACACAAACACTTCGATGAATCACCACAGGTCATCAGATCTGCCGGAATAACCTGTTTCCGGGCTTTTTTACCCCCGATTGGTGTCTGGCAGCTCGGCAACTCCGCTACTCCACATCGCCAAATTTGCTAAATTTTTCACTGTGCATGAACACAGCCTGGAATCTGTGACTCAAATCGGACTTTCCCCCTGAGAAAGATTGTTCACCTGCAAAATTTGTTGCTTCTTCACCAAAACCTCACCATGTCGAACATATGGACCGACGAGAACGAGACTGGTCTGCAACTGAGAACGTCCGGCTCGACGTTGTTTTCCCACGTTTCCGAAAAAGTGTCTCTTTTCTATGATAAGATTATCCGACCCAATGAAGGCGTGTGCATGCTACTGACGAGTCAGCTGTTCAATGCGTTCATGTTTCTGTTCGCCAAGCTGTTGCTCCAGGACAAAGACTTTGACAAGCCTTTGAACCCGCTACAGATTGTCTTCACACGAATGTTCATCACCTACATCTGCTGTTATATTGTCTTACGTAATGAGCCCGACTTCCCGTTTGGTCCTTACGAATGCCGCTGGTACATGCTGGGCAGGGGTGTTGGCGGATATTTTGGCGTTCTTTGTCAATACACTGCTCTGAAATGGCTCTCGTTGTCTGACACCGTCGTGGTTTCCTTTCTGGGCCCAACTGTTACCTCGTTGATGGCCTACGTTTTGCTCAGAGAAAAATTTACCCGGCTTGAAGCTGTGTGCGGCGCAGTGGCATTTTCCGGCGTGGTTCTGGTTGCAAGACCGACATTTTTATTCGGTTCTGACACGGAGATTACACCTGCCAGCGCCAGCAGCTCGTTATCCCGACTGCTGGGTACTCTCTCGTCACTTGCTTCGTGTCTGGGAACGGCAATTGCCGTGTGTTGCATGCGAAAAATCGGCATGCGAGCAGCCCCAATGCTCATCGTCTCGGTCCACTCGCTCATTTCTGCCGTGGCATCATTCTTGATGATTATTCTAATCCCAGGTATGTCTTTCCAGATGCCACATACGCTCAGGCAGTGGCTTATGTTACTGGGTATGGGTGTCACAGGCTTCATCATGCAATATATGTTCACCTCAGGAATACAGCGCGAAAAAACCTCACGGGGAATGTCGATGCAATACTCGCAGCTGGTCTACGCCATGATCATCGACTACATGTTTTTCCACCAACTGCCGTCTCTCATGAGCTTGTTCGGCTCGGCTATTATCCTGGGAGCCGTGTTCGTAGTGATCGTGTACGACAAGCCTGAGCAAGAAACGGACCCTGTCGCTGCCCGTGTCGCGCTTTCTGACATCGAACAACTCCCAGATTTGGCCGATCAAATCACTCTTGACAGCACAGAATTCGATGTTGATGCACAGTCTCTGGACCAAGACAACATAAAATGACCATGGTCATCCGGTGTCGTAGCTGTTAATTTGCATTTCCAACTCTTTCGATTATACGATTTATACAAAAGTATCATTTGGTTCTTTTCAGCAAGCCGTGAGTCAAGATCGGAGTTGTAGTCAGTGGTGTATAGCTTGTAGAATTGTTGCTCCCATTTTGATTTGTGCGGCTCTGCGGCACGGCAACCAAAAAAAAAAAAAAAAAAACACAGACAGAAAAAAATTAAGAACTGGTAGAAAGTTAGTAGAAATTTATAGATCAAAACATTATCGCTAGCGTCGCTATAAACACCTAATCAACGATGGAATTGAATACAAGTAACTTTTCACCACAGGACTATCTTCCATACATAGACAATGAGCCTTCAAACGACCTTCTGATCCGAGTCGAAGAACTCATACAACAGGAACTCACAAACTACAACCTCTCGCAACTGCACCCAAAACTAGCATCACAATTGATTCCACACGATGAAAAGCTTCCCATAAGTGACTCTGGAATTGGAGGGATTAATCTTTCCAAATATTCCAACCTGTTAAACGAAAAGAATGAACCCGACCTCGACAAAATGAAGACAACCCTCTCCTACTCGCAGCTGCGCCACAGAGTGCTCGCACTCAACATCAAAGAAAGTTCACAGACCGAGATCAACAAAAACAAGTGGCTCATTCACTTGGATAACCTCAAACAACACCAAGCCGACCTGGAAGCCGCCATCGATAGAAAAAGAAAGCAGGTTGACGAGGTGAACGCAGCAAGAAAGCGCAAATGTCTAGACTTCCAACCTCTAGACAGTTTTTTGAAAGAAAGATGGACAGAGAAGGTAAACGAGCTGGTCGATATAGGCGTGGAGGCCGCATTGAAGGAGCTTGAGGGCGATGGAGCAGAAGATTAGAGGCTGAAAAGTGCCCGTGTATTACTATAACGAACTAATACAAGATTTAACGATTACGTCAGCATACAATTGTCGGATTACGTCAGCAAAGTAAAATTTCAAAAGGTTCCATCCAATGTTGTAACGACTAACTACAAAAAGAACCCGTTGAGCTTTGCGTGGAGACCTGTTTGAACTCCGTGATGTACAACATGTAATAGACTAGAGAACCGCGTTAATTATTAATTTATTTGTTCAACACATCGGCATCGTATCTGGCCTTGAACCAGTTGATGGTGTCTTCTCTAGAACACTTGTGGTGCTTTCCGACCTTTCCTTGAGCTCTCTTTCTTCTAGCAACTCTGAAACCGGCTCTTCCCATAACAACGTAGAAGTCCATACCGTAAATACCGATACCTGGGTCGTACTTGATACCGAGGTCGATGTGCTCTTGGATACCGAAACCGAAGTTACCGGTCTCAGAGAAGTTTCTCTCTCTCAATTGGTATTCCTTGACCTTAAGACCTCTCTCCAAGATCTCCTCAGCCTTTGGACCTCTGATGGTAACGTGGACAGCAATCTTTTCGTTTCTTCTGATACCGAAAGATCTAACAGTGTATCTGGCCTTGGTTTGCACTGGGGTTTGACCGGAAAGTTGTTCAAGAACCTTGGAAGCTCTGGTCAATCTGTCACCGGATTCACCGACACAGATGTTGAGAACCAACTTCTCAATCTTGAGCTCTCTCATAGGGTTTTGGGCAGTAGACTGTCATGAGTTAGTATATGTTGGCTTTGTACATGTTGTATTGATCGCACTTACCATTTTGATGATATATTAACCTTGAGTTACCTCTGTATTTGTTGAATCGAAGTAAATCTGTGTAGTGATAATTTTATTAAACACACAGTGTTTGCCAAACCCCGTACAATCTCCTGCAAACACAACCCAAGACGGCTCTGCAAAATCAAAATTTCCAAAAATTTTTCACTCTTCCCAAAACGGCTACTGACCCGCAAACGCATAGTGAAAATAATGGCAGAACAAGCTGGGAGTGGTGTGTGGTGTTGTGAGGGCTAAACTGTCACGTGATGTTATAAACCCTCGCGGGCTTCCAGGAAAAGAGGCAATGTGTTTGTCAAAGATGAGATAAGCAAGATATTTGAAAATGATTACCTAAGCGAGTGGCAAATTCATCACGTCCCAGAGAAAAGTTCAACTGTTATTTTGGACAAAGGTTATCTTTTGTTCGCTTTTGAACATAAGTAATCACGTCAAAAAGCAATCAAGAATATGTCAATGAACGAGATCTCGCAGCGGTTCTGCCACCGGTCGCAGCTGGCCGCCGAATTGGAGGACGCTTCCGAAGAATTCCAACAGATGACCCCTTCGCTAAGAACGCTGGCGCCTTCGATCACGGTGCCGCCAATTTCACAGCCTACAGACTTTCTCAGAGCGCACACAGACGACGATACGAACCCAGACTGCAAAATCAAGATTGCACACGGTACCACGACGCTTGCTTTCCGTTTTCAGGGAGGAATTGTGGTGGCGGTGGATTCGAGAGCCACTGCGGGCAACTGGATCGCCTCGCAGACGGTTAAGAAGGTGATTGAAATCAATCCAATGTTGCTTGGTACGATGGCTGGAGGTGCTGCAGACTGTCAGTACTGGGAAACTTGGCTCGGAACTCAATGCAGACTCCACGAACTGAGAAACAAGGAACGTATCTCGGTGTGTGCAGCCTCCAAGATATTAAGCAACCTTGTCTACAGCTACAAAGGAATGGGACTGTCGATGGGTACTATGATTTGTGGTTACACGCCTAAAGAGGGTCCTACGATTTACTATGTGGATTCGGATGGTACGAGATTGAAGGGAGATCTGTTCTGTGTTGGTTCCGGTCAGACGTTCGCTTACGGTGTTCTTGACTCGAACTACAAGTGGGATTTGACGGTCGAGGAGGCGTTGTACTTGGGTAAGAGATCGATTTTGGCCGCTGCACACAGAGATGCGTACTCTGGTGGATCGATCAACCTGTTTCATGTGACTGAAAACGGATGGGTGTTCCACGGCAACCACGACGTTGGTCCTCTGTTTTGGGAGATTAAGGAGAAAGAAGGCTCCTTCAACAATGTGACGGCATGATTTGATCGAGGTCCACGATGTTAGAAAATCCAGCTCGGTTCCGGAGACAGATCTATTTAACGAGACCTAAATGAAACCGACATTTGCACTCTTCGTTTCTTCGAGCTAGCTCAATCGAAGTTGACAGCTACAATACCTAAGTTCGCTCAAGTTCATTCCTATATAACTGTCACTTGAGTTTAACGTACAATTTCTAGAGTAAGATACAGTTTAGTGAAATCAATCAAGCTTCTGCAACTTGGCGTTGGTCTCGTAATTCTCCTCAGCTGCCCTCTTTTTGTTCTCTTCGGCTTCGGTGCCGAGAACGTTGGCATGCTGGGCCAAAAAGTGATCAATGGCTAACGTATCGATCGGCTGGGCCGTCGTTGCTGCTGGTGTAGGGTTGTTCTGCTGTTTCTGCTGTGCAAGCTGCTTCTGTTCAGTATTGTGCTGGTTTTCCAGGTCTTCCAGCATCATACTGAACTCGGCATCTTCCAAGTCTTTGCTGCTGTCACCGTTTGATTTTTCAGTCTGAGTTGGTTTCTCAGCCGCGTGCGGCTCAACGGTTGCGGGCTGCGAAGTGGCTGGTGAACTTTTCGACTCCATCCAGGATGTCGTTGGCGGCGGAGTTGGCTGCGAAAACTTGTGGAATTGCGATTGGATGGCCGAAGCAGTGTTATCTGCGGCCTTCGGTTGTTGAGGCGACGGCTTGTTCAGCGCCGTAGACGGAGGTTTTCCGTAGTATTGGGGCTTCCTCAAAGCAGCAGCAGGTGGAGACGGTTGGACAGGAGCCGAAGGTGGAGTAGAGATGGCGGTCGAAGGTATCGGCTTGATGGAGTTGGCAACGGTGATCGGTTTAGGAACCTGTGGAGACGGAGATGGTCTTGTGAACTGCTGAACGGCAGGCTGTTGCTGCGCCACAGGAGCCGGACTCTGAGCGGGTTGCTGCGCCACAGCCAGTCCCTTCTTCTTGGTGATCTGTAAAGTGGCTGCGTTCAGAGCTGCCGACAGAATCTTGGTGATATGCGACGGGTTTTTGTCGATAAGCGTCACAAGCGGCGATCCCTGGATTCCGGCGTTCTTTGCAGCCTGATTCACCTGTGCAATCGTCATTGCCAGGGCCTGGGTCAGGATCTGGGTCGTGGTCTCCTTGTCGTACATCTTGCGGTCCTTGGTGAGTCTGATGAGTTCCTGTTGGAGGTACGAAAGCGCTCTTTTGGTGTCTCCAGACAGCTTCGATGCTGCTGCGGCGGAACTGGAGGCTGAAGCAGGGGCAGGGGCAGCCGCGGCCGGTTGTGCTGGCTGCGGCAAGTGTGGCTGAGCAGGATGTGGCTGAGCAACCGTCGGCTGTGGCTGGGTAAATTGTTGCGAAAGAGTTTGGAACTGCTGGTTTGCTTTGATGTTGGCGACCTCGATCTGTTTCCGTTTGATGCGCTCTTTCTCCTGAAAGTACTCTTCGTCAAGCCCCCAGAGCCAGCCCTTTCCCTCCTTACAGACCTTGCGGAACGACTTATTCAGCGACAGATTGTGTCTAACCGAGCTCTGCCAGCCATCAGGACAGTAGTAGTAATACGGGTACAGCTCCTGAATGGCCTTGTAAATCTCCGAAAGCGACATTCCGCGCGGTGTTCCCTTTTTCTTGAGACATTCCGCAATCAGTGTTGAATAAGAGCAATTCGGCTTTGTACGGTACTGTTCCGGAATCTCTTCTGGTTTGTACACTTTTTTCACCACTTTCTGCTGTTTTTTCGGTTTATCCTTCTTCGGATCGGAAGAAGACGACAACGACTGTGTGTACTGTTGTGCCATTCCTGCTGCTGCGCTCAGAGCGTTGATTCCGTCGATGACAGAGGTGGCGGTGCTTCCTGAACTGCCACCGTTCTTTGCCGCAGCCGCAGCCGCGGCTGCGGCTGCCTCTTCTCTTTTCACAACCGAGGCCTCAGCATTTGCGCGCAACTCGTTGACAAAATCGTCGCCGAGCTTCAACACTTTTTGAGGAGTTTCTGCTGAACTGGAATGACCCAATTGCGGGGTCAGCGAGCTTTCTCTGGAGTTAGCCGCCGTGGAGTTGCCACTGGCGGTTCCAACACGCTTGTTGTTCGAGAATGAGGTCTTCAAATTGACCGCGTCTGCCGGATTGATTGGCTGTTGGTTAGAGTTTTTCGGGTTTTTGTGGCTCGGAACGCTGTCTTCGGCAGGGAGAATGAACCGAAACCGCGTCTCGCCAATCTGGATCCGTGTTTTGTCCTTCAGAGGCAACGTGACGCCCGATTCGACAAAAATATCGTCCACAAACGCCCCGTTCCGCCCCACAACAGACAACTCGAACCGCTGGTTGCCGAAATTGTAGAAGATCTTGGCATGTCTGCGTGAAATGGCCTTCTGCTGGCCCAAATGAATGTCCAAAGAGTCCGTGCTGGTGTCTCCCTCAACCAAACGGCCCAATAAAATCTGCATCGTCTGCACATAGAAGGTGAAGTTGTCAAAATCAAGCATCGCGTACGCTTGAATATGGTCCGAAACACCCCCCTCGGGAGTTTCGTTCGCCGAGTTCGTGCTGGGCGTCGTTATTGGTCCGTGTGTCGACATGGGCAGACTCAGCGCACTCTCCTGGGTCACAGGAAGCAGCTTGTTCTTGTCCGGATCAGGTTTCACGGCTCCTTCGGCCGATTCCACATTCCTGTTGGCAGTGGTGGCCGACGCTATGGATGACATCATTGCTTGCTGTTTGTGTATCTTGGCCACGGCAATCTTTGTCTCTCAGCAGCTGTACAAACACATGCGATAGCACATACAATTATGCTATGATTATCGGTCTGTGCACGCTGGATACAAGTGTCACGTGTATTTGTGGCGTAGTCTGGTACACTTGGACAAAATCTGCGTCCAAATACAGTGGAAGAATGTTGTTTAATCCAGTGATATCGATGGTATCTACTAACAAATCAAACTATCTGGATTTGGCTGCGTGGAAAATTTTCAAATAATTAAATTCGAGATAAAAAAATTCACCTGGACACAAGTGCCAAAAGTTACTTTTTACTGATACCATGAACGGAAACAGCTGGCAAGTTCCGAGCCCCGCCAATCGAAAGAGTCGACTCGGACGACTCTATCGGCTCGATCGCAATCGGATATACGTTTATCAGCTTGTATTAGCGTCGTTGCGTTTATAGACTCGTTCTATTGTGCTTGCGTCATTATTGCCCTCGTTATCAAGCTTTCGCTGCGTTCACGTAAGCAACCACCTCTTCTAAACTTCTCCTCTCCACCAAAATCATTTCTAGAATCTCCCATACGCTTTCCAGCCGGTTTCTCTCCTCTCTTTCTAGGAGCTCCAAAGCTTTGCCCTCACGAACCAGAGTTATCAGATAAAACTGATCATAATCGTATCCAGAGTATGGCACTTTCCCAGTTGCAGCCTGTAGAAGAACCAAGCCAGCACTGTAGAGATCCGATTGATAATTGGGCAGCGACGAGCGGTCCTGCAAGAGTTCTGGCGGTGTGAACTGCAACGTCATGTCCGGCTGCTCCTCGATATCAGCCAGGCGCGCAGATGAGGTGAAATCTATCAGCTTGAACGAGGGATTGCCATTTTCTTGGACAGAAACCAGGATGTTTTCCGTCTTGAGGTCGCAATGAACGGCCTCGAGGTCTTTCAAAACCAGAAGCATATGAAGCATGTGTTCTAGAAGCGTCCACCAGTTGCGTGCACCAATTGCAGGCTCCGTGGACGCCGAATGGGGTATAATTTCTTTGATGTAGCGGGCCAAATCCATGTCAAGGTTCTTCATCACCAAACACGGAAGAGAATCTGTTTTCTTTATCAGTGGAAACTGTGCCTTGCTGAGATAGTAGAGTCCATAGGTATCAATGAACGGAAATTCCACGGTTTTATCAAACCAGTTTTCGTTTCTGTATTCTCTCAGCATGAGCAAAAACTCTGTCTCTCGCTCGATCATCTTAGCTTTGTTTCTAGCTGTGGGAATTTTCACTGCGACCGACATTGAGGTCCGATTTGTTTCCCGAGTCGACAAAACACCCAGATGGACATATGAGTTTGATCCCTTTCCTATGAGTCTATCGAGTGTGATATCAAATAGGGACGGCGACAAAACGTAGTTTTCAAGCCGAGACGACCGCAAAGGGTACTTGTTTGGTCTAGTTGCTGGGTCATTCGGAGCGGTGATGAACGGCGTGCCGTTAAAAGCAGGTGGAGACGAGTCCACAAGATCCGCTAGAAACGATTTCGATGCCGCCGGCGCTTCCACGACTCTGATGTCTCCGTGATGTTTGTCTCTGGCAGGCGAGTCGGGAGAAAAATATGGGTTCGACGTCAAGTTGGTCGCCATGGTCGTTCCCATAGTACTCCCATTAGCACCACAAAGTGACGACGTTGACGTCCATTCTTCGAACGTTGGCTGGGTATTGTCTACCACAGGGGTGATTGGAGGAGTAGCGGACATAAGGAAAAAAAAGGGTAGGGTATCCCGTAAGTGTGCGTAATTTGGATATCACAAAGACCACAGCAGCTGTAATTGCAGAAAATGGTATTATCGGCGTCTTCTGTGGCTCCAAAAACCCCAAATACGGTCTTTTGTGAAAGAAAGCAACAAACAAAAGAACAAGACAAGACAAATAGCCCCAAATTTTGCTTGTAAAAATTATTTCCCGATTAATTAGTAAAATAATTTTTGCACCTCCTTTTTTGGGAAGGAACAGAGAGGGAGAGAGAGAAAACAATGTCTAAGGGGGCAAGATAAGGAATATAAGGGTACAAGCAAGGGACAAAAGAAGAAATAATAAGTTATCTGTCACATGGCTGTGTGTTTCGAAGAAGAAAGGCTTATCAGCAAGTGAAAATGACAAATCACAGATCGAAAGGGGCGAAACAAAGGAGGAAACAAAGGGGAAAAATATAGATAACCACAGTTTTGCAAAGTTGACAAGAACTGAGAGAAGTTATAGAGCCTGAGGGTTACATTGGAACTTGAGACTATTTAATGCAGATATCGTGTCAATTCATCAGAGGATTTTGGGCAATTCGTTGTCTCTCGGTCGAATGGAGTGAGTCTTACCAAAGAGTGAGCAATGCTTGGTTGAGCGATAACAATGGGTCACGTGATGAACAATTATGTGACCCAAAGTCACGTGGCAAAAAATAGATTGATAAAGCCTCGGAACCCGGTCCAGTCGTGGGTGTCAGAGGTGACGAACATATCAGCACCACATGCTAGATGTGTTTTGGGAGAGCAGATCGATTTTCTATCAAAGATCTGAGACCCTCTATTGTCTGTATTGATATCAATCGTTTTGGTCTACCTTCGGAGCGGGTGCATATCAGCGTGCAGAGCCACTGAAGGTTTTACAGAACCAAGCCAATTTATGACCCCTTTCAGCACATCGAGAGCCCAGTCGCTGTGCAATTCGTGCCAAAAGTCCCGGTTGGTTTGAGAGTTGAGGCAATTTTAAGCGATTGTGCACCCAATTTTTGATCTCGCGATCTTACGAGCGAAAATTAGAATTTTTCAGACCGGTGAAAAACGTTTTAATTATAAGCGACTGATTACAGAAGCTTCTTTTACCACCAAACAACCATGAGTCTGTGCAGAAGTCAGTTTTTCTTCATAAGAAACTCGTCGATCCTGCAAGTTGGTCTCAAGAAGGGGGCAACTGAAGCGTTTTCGAGTCGCTCTCAGAAATGGTTAGCCAAACCTTTGGAGCCAAAAGGAACGACCATGTTCCGGTCTTCGTTTTTGTCCAGCAAGAAGACCCCAACAGCCAGTTTGAGCTCTCCAAAATTGTTTTCTAGAAAGATGTCAACGTCCCGTGTGCTTTTTGCAGAAGCTCAGCTCTCCAGACCGGCAGAAACAGCACACGAAGAAACAAAATCATCCCCTGCTCCTCGCAAATGGCCCGCAAACTCGCACAAAAACGTGGGATATCTCTGCATAGGGAGTTCCGTGCTGGTGTTTGCGATTGTGATCCTTGGTGGTCTTACAAGACTTACTGAGTCGGGTCTTTCAATCACCGAATGGCGTCCGGTGACCGGTGCCATTCCACCGATGACGCAAGAGGACTGGGAGGCAGAGTTCAGCAAGTACAAAGAGTCTCCGGAGTTCAAACAACTCAACTCCCACATCACTCTCGAAGAGTTCAAGTTTATTTTCTACATGGAATGGTCTCACCGTTTGTTGGGAAGAATCATCGGAACTGTTTTTGTCGTGCCTACGTTGTACTACATCGCTCGCCGTAAAGTTTCGCTCAACACTGCGGCCAAATTGCTGGGAATCTGCGTTTTGATCGGTGTTCAAGGTGCTATTGGTTGGTGGATGGTTTACTCTGGTATTGACGAGAATCTGCTTGAGGAGCGCAAGTCCAAACCTACGGTCTCGCAGTACAGATTGGCCACACATTTGGGTGCCGCTTTTCTCGTCTATTGTGCTATGATTTCCACCGGTTTTTCCGTTCTCAGGGACCACGCCATCATCAAGAATCCTCAACAATATCTGGACATTTTCCAGAAGATCCAGTCGCCCTCGCTGAGAAGGTTCCGCAGACTCGCTGCCGGTCTTCTGGGACTGGTTTTCGTCACGGCCATTTCCGGTGCTCTGGTTGCTGGTCTTGATGCCGGTCTCATCTACAACACATTCCCACACATGGGAGACGATTACGTTCCATCGATCAACGAGTTGATGTCCCCTGTTTTCTCGAGACTTTCTGATCAATCCGATCTGTGGTGGCGTAACATGCTCGAAAACCCAACCACCGTCCAATTGAACCACCGGATTCTGGCCATCACCACCTTCTTCTCGGTGTTTGCTTTGCACATGTACTCGCACCGGATCCGTTCGGTGATTCCAAAACAGGCTTATCGCTGGCTCAACATCTCGATGGGTCTGGTTTCCTTGCAAGTGACTCTCGGAATCTGCACGTTACTGTGGCTTGTTCCGACAGAGCTGGCTGCAGCACACCAGGGAGGAGCGTTGGCACTCTTGACCGCGGTTCTTTTGACTGTGAACAACCTGAAAAAACCAACAAGAGCCAATCTGCTGTTGCTGAAAAACTCTCTGGAAAACGTGAAGAAAATGGAAAAGATGGGCAAGCTAAGAATGTGAAAAGAGAAGACATGGAAAAGAAACCCGGGCCATCAAGTTGTTCATCTGGATGGAATTTCACCTCTACAATCGACTTGGATTGTCCCGTCCAGAACTCCTGTACATATCCTGACATCTATATATAATTGAATAACCATAGATATCTCTGCAAATTGCGCCAATGTCTAAATTTTGAGATGTGCAAATTCTCGAAAGTGAATTTTTTGTGTTAATTTTTCCACCGAAAAATAACTAAAGTAATAAAACAAGCGCATCTTTTCTGCTGTTTCAACGCTAATATTACGCAACCAATCAGAAAATGCTGTTTTTCTCCTTCTTTAAGACCCTGGTGGACCAGGAGGTAAGTGGAATCCTGTTTTTTTGCTGCGAAACACGGATACTAACGTCTGTGTTAAGATCACAGTGGAACTCAAGAACGACGTTGAACTCAAAGGAACTCTCCGGTCGATTGACCAGTACTTGAACTTGAAGCTCGACAACATCAGTGCCAACACGAGCAAGTACCCACATCTGCTGGCTGTGCGTAATTTGTTTATCAGAGGATCTACTATTAGATACATTCACATCAGTCCTTCGTTGGTCGACACGAATTTGCTGCAGGACGCCAGTAGGAGAGAAGCCATGGCCACTGCCGGAGAGAAGATTGCGGGAAGATGAACAGTTCGGGCAGAGACCTCGAGGAGTTCGAAGCATTGGGAACTCAAGAGTTTTGAGCGAGGTGTGAGTTCTTCTGGCCGAGTCTAGACCCAGTCATTGCGTTGAAACGTTCCTTTGAAGCGCAGAGACCTGGATTTCAGACTCATTCATTCGATCACATCACAGCCCAAGACCAGTTCCAAGTGACAAATTTGTGGAGTGGACGTTCTGAACAGCTCAGCCATTGAATTTTGAGGAGTCCGTTTGTTTCTCTGTTTGCTCCTGTCTCTAGAAGACTTCTGTCTATTTTGTTTTGTACATTAAAATCACGGATTTTCTGTGGATGTGGCACCTCCGTAGAGTATTTCTGGACATTGGGCTCTTTTATGTCCCTGTTTGGAGCAATAAGAGCATGTAAACTTCTTACTTTTTTTTTGTTTGTGCGTTTTGATCGGCTGTGACAACTGCGAAGCGGTTGTGTCCGTTTGGTTGGTCGGACTGGTCGGACTGGTCGGATTGGCCATTCCCTTCGGTATCAGGATGTAATCTGACGGGCCGTTTGCGTCCCAAATTGTGTGATTGCAGCTGGGACAAGCAATCTTCTTTTGTTCCAACAGAGTCTGTTCGGCGGTTTTTGTCGTGTTTGATGTATCCAGAACTCCAGATTGCTGTAGACGAGCGATATAGCGGTCTATCAGGGCGATTTTCGAGAGATAGTCTGCTTTGAGAAGGTCCAGTTCGCGCTCTTTCTCGGAGATTTTAGTTGCCAGTGTGGTCACAGTGGAGTTGAAGTTTTCCAGCTGGCTCTTGAGTGTTTCGGGGTCGGTCATGATGGCGAAATTGTCGTGAAACAGCGAATATTTGACTTCAATCAGCTAGTATAAGCACTGAATTTTGCCAGAAAAAAAAATTATTTGATCTCTAAAAAAAAATCTCCTAAAAACTCACTTCTTCAGATTTACCAGAACAGGACCAGTCAGTGAGCTCGATGAACATCAATTTGAACAAAAAAAGTCTGCAGAAGCTGAACGTTTACGAGGCTTCTGCCGGCCATTACACTGTCGGGCGGACACTTCGATACAGGGTGAGAAAAGAGGAGGAAGATGAGGAAGTGGATTTTGGCCTGACGGAGGTGCCGCGACTCAAGAGAGAGTACTCGGCCGAGGCATACAAATACATGGTTCCCATAGGTTACACGGGGGGGCAGCGTGTGTTTGCAGACGAGCTATTGTCTTTGGGGTTTGGCGTGGACCCGAACATGCTGCGGTACGCATCACGCGAGGAGGTCAAAGAGAACACCGGGGTGGATCTGCCGAGCTCGGAGCTGCTAGAGGCCATACATTACTATCTGAAGGATCGGATCGCACAGCATCCGGAAATTTCGGAGGAAGAGGCCGAAACGAAGTTTGTCAACTTTCTGGACGAGACGGCACTGCTGGCAGTGGGTGTTCTTGTGGAGAAGTGGCTGGACGATCTGCTGGACGAGACTCCTGACGCGTACCGAATGTACGTTGAGCCGGACGAGGAGGAGGATTTGGCCGAGCTAGCGCGCGAGAAACGGCGATTGAGACGCCGTAACCGGGGCCGATCGCGAACAGGGGCCGAGACTGATGGCGTGGACGGTGTTGCGGACGATGAGGGCGACCAGACGGTTGTGGAGGAGTAAAGGGAGCTGTTTGGGGTTCTGTTATAGACGCGTCGATTGCGTCGATTGGAAAATTTTCCAGTTTCTCGAGATCTGAAAAATTTAATTTTTTTTTTTTTTTTTTTTTTTTTTTACAGATCTTCTCTATCCATGAGACATTCTCCTCTCTTCTGGCCAATTCGACACTTCTCAACAACACTCAGCATGGGAAAACGGGGTGGAAAGAAAGGAAACCGCGGTGGAAACCGTCTGGGAAGAAGAGACGACAGAGACAACTGGAAAGAGATTCCCCGGGAAAATGAGGCCTGGGAGAAGTTCTACCGTGCTCAAGGACTGATACCCGAGGCGGAGTTCGACACGTTCAAGCAGAAGTGTCAACAGGACCTTCCGTTGACGTTCAGAGTCACAGGATCGAAGAGCCATGCTCACGAGATCTCGGAGCTGTTCCGCACCAAGCATCTTCCGCTGTTGCAGAACATCACGATCGAGGGCGCCGAGAGCTACCGTCCTCCGTTTGCGTTCCCGTGGTATCCTGGCAATCTGGGATTCCAAATCGATCTCCCCAAGTCTGTTGTGAAGAAAAATCCTGCGTACACCTCCACGCAGCGTTTTCTCGTGACTGAGACCGAGGTTGGAAACATTTCCCGACAGGAGGCTGTTTCGATGATTCCGCCGCTTGTTCTGGACGTTCAGCCACACCACCACGTTCTGGACATGTGTGCTGCTCCGGGTTCGAAGACGGCACAACTTGTTGAGGCTTTGCACGCCGACAGCGCCGAGCCCAGCGGATTTGTGATGGCCAACGATGCGGATTACAGAAGATCGCACATGCTTGTTCACCAGATCAAACGGCTCAATTCGCCGAACTTTGTCGTGGTGAACCACGACGCCCAGTTGTTCCCGAAGATGCGGCTCGAGCCGGACGGAGACTTTGTCAAGTTTGACCGTGTTTTGTGCGATGTTCCGTGCACGGGAGACGGAACTATGCGTAAGAACGTGACTGTCTGGAAGGACTGGCGGATCGGAAATGCTCTTGGTTTGCATCCATTGCAGCTGAACATTCTGATGCGCGGTCTTCAACTGCTGAAGTTTGGCGGAAGACTCGTTTATTCGACATGTTCGCTGAGTCCGATCGAGAACGAGGCCGTTGTTGCTGCTGCTCTGCAGAAATGGGCCGGAAAAGTGCGTCTCGTGGATTGTTCCAACGAGCTTCCGGGTCTCGTGAGACACGCAGGAGTCTCGAATTGGAAGGTTTTCGGCAAGGATTTCGAGGAAAAGACGTCTGCAGACGGTCTTGCGGCCAGTTTGTTCCCTCCCGCTGCCGAGGATGCCGCCGATTTGCATCTGGAACGGTGTATGCGGATCTATCCACACGACCAGAACACCGGTGGATTTTTCGTGGCCGTTCTCGAGAAGTTGGAGCCCCAGGGCGAGCCAACCAAGCCGGAATCGACCGTCGGAACCAAGAGAGAGGGCGATGAGCTCGAGGAAGAGGCCAACAAAAAGGCCAAAATCGAGACTTCCGCCGAAACGTCGGTTTCTGCCTCGGACCACGTGAAACAGAAGAAGGAAAAGCTGCCAAGAGACGCCAACGAGGAGCCGTTCGTCTTCCTGGACAGAAACAACGAGGAGCTGCAGAAGTGCTGGGACTTCTACGAGATCAACGACACGTTCGCCAAGGACTGCACTCTCGTCAGAAACGCCACAGGAGAGCCGCTCAGAACAATTTACTACGTTTCGCCGGTGATCAAGCGGATCCTCGAGACCAACGAGACCAAACTCAAGTTTGTGTACGCTGGAATCAAGCTGTTTGTGGCGCAAAGAGCCGAATATTCGCAGAAAGCATGTCCGTGGCGTGTGCAAAACGAGTCGTTGGATCTTCTGAAGAACCATCTGTCGTCGAGTCGTGTTTTCAGCGTTAATCTCGACCTGTTGCGCATTCTTCTGAGCGAAACCTTCCCTAACATTAGAAAGGTCCGCGAAGATAACGTCGACCCAGACTTCATCGAAAAAGTGTCGCAGCTCTCTGAAGGTTGCTGTTTCATCGAGGTGACCCGTGGTGAGCACGAGGAGGACCTGTTCCTGCCGTTGTGGAAGGGCCGGTCCAACTTCAATCTGATGGTGAACAAACACGAGACTTTCGAACTGTTGTATCGGTTGTTTGGTGTCGAAACCTCTAAGGAGGACTTCAACAAGGTCCAATTGCAGCCAAAGAAGGCCGTCGAGACCGTTGAGGCTGCTGATGCTCCGCAGACCGCCGAAAACAAGGACTAGTTGTGGTTTTTCTGTGGTTCTGCCACCATTTTTTGCTTACGTAATCGTGAAATTCATCTGTGGAAAAAATTCATAAAAAAAAAAATAACTAGAACGGACCTAAAAAAAAAAAAAGCAAACGACCCAAGCGGTGTGCAGAACATAGCACGCCACTCGCAAGCATCCACACATGACGTACTACAAGAAGCTCGGCGTGGGCGCCGCCACGTCCACGTCGCTGTACTACATGTCGCCGTCGCTGGATCTGACGGCGTATATCTCGAAAACAGGGCTGTTGAACCTGGTTCTTCTGGTTGTTCTTTACCTGTCACGGGGGCGTCTGATGGCAAGCACGGCGGAGACGCGGCGTTTCCCGCGCGAGGTGATGATTCTCGGGACAATCGGAATGCTCAAGCTCATTGTTACCAGTCTACGCAAATGCATCAAGATGCGACAATTTAGAATCATTATAGAGAGACTTCCGCGCACCGATTGTCGGTCTGCGGCAAGCGGAGTCTGTGTGATCTGTCTGGACGAGTTGCGGTGCACGGACGAACCGTGTGCGCATTCTGTTGTTGTTCTGTGGTGCGGACATTCTTTTCATCGGGAGTGTTTTGGCAGCTGGTTTGGCACGTCAGACAGGTGTCCTTGCTGTCGACAGCGCGCGATGATGGGACAGGGAAACGTTTCCAGAACGGCCATGACGTCGTGCGGATGACGTGTGGGTGACTGTTGTATTGTTGCATTTGTCTTTTGGCCTCTGTTCTGACTCTCGGACTCCCGGCTTCTCGTTACTCCCGCTGTTCTCTTTTCTGGGTTCTCTGTTGGTCCTCCCATCGACTCGCTTTTCCTGCTCATTCCGTCTTTCGCGTCTTGTTAGCCAGATTTTTCGCTGCCCATTGGGCCCTTTTTCCGCTGTATAATGCCACTGTTTCTCGCTCATTTATCAATATCACAACCACGAGGACCGCTCCCAGAACGCTGCTTTGGAGAAATTGTTGTGCCGAACGGACTTGCGTTCCAATCAATTGCACGTGTACCGCTGCGACCGCCACACAGCAGCCCCAGAACGCTAAGTAGCCCCGCAAAGGGTACCTGTCTGCGCGGAAAAACGGCCGCAGCTTCACGGAACAGTACGCGATCCGAACGGCCATGTTGACCATGTTGGCTAAAATCATTCCGCAAACTCCAAGGTCGTAGCGTCCCACAAGAACCACCGAGGTCGCGAGGAATAGCACCGAGTTGGCCAACATCAGCCGCGAGTAACTCGACACGTTTTTAGGATCGCTGTAGATGGAGTTCAGCAGCGCCTCGAGAATCCCGTTCACCGACAGCAACGGAATGTAGAGCCAGTACATCTGGAACACACTGACCAGCTCTTTTTTGTCGGGGAAGCTTCTGAAGGCCAAACCGACAAGAAACTCGCTGTTAAGCGGGGCAAAAAGAAGCAATAACGACAGCAGATAGACATAGATGCGGGTTATTACACTCAGATTCTGGTTCAACTGGGCAGTTTTTTCCTGCATCGTGAGCGTCTGGGACGCAAACAGCTTGGTCACGTTGATTCTTGTAGACTCCTCGATCGGCTGGAAAACAAGTCTCGCCACCAGCGACCCGTAATTCGATACCACCGAGTAGTAGCCCTGTTTTGTGAGAGAAAACAGCGAGCTCGTGACAAATTTGTCGCCTTCTGTCAGGAAGTTCTTGAACATCAGCTGCAGAAAAAGCGACCTCAGGTACCGTAAAGTGTCCGCGTCGAAGTATCCAGACGGCGTCTTGCGTACCCTCCACGAAACCGTTGTTGTCCCACAGTATGCCACCAGAATCACGGCCGAATAGCATAGCTGTCCGGCTAGAAACCCGAAAACGTACTGCTTTTTGTCGTGCATCACCACTGAAAATTGCACCATGCACCTCACAAACGACGCAAAACTCTCCACTTTGGCTCGTCTCGACATGTTGAGCCGCGCTTGGTTCAAATTGTACCATGGCTCGCTCGACAACTCCAGTAACATCGACATGTACAGCATCGCCAGCCCTGCGGGGTCGGATAGAGTGCCGTTTCTCACCAACTGAAAGTAGATCATCGGTCCGCTGAAAGCAAGGTAGATTCCCAGGCACAGATACGAGAAATTGACAATCAATTGATCCGAACCAGGCTTCTCTGGCGCTATGGTCGCCACCGAAAGACGAACAGACTCTCTGCTGAGGAACAACAGGTAGTTGATGACAAACTCCGCAACGCTTGTGACACCCATTGCCGCCGGAGTAGCAAACTGGAGTAGCAGCTGGTTCAATGTGAACGTCATCAGCTTGATTGCCACCTGTCCCGCCATCAAAATGGAAGCATCTTTTGCCAAACTGGGTCTGGGGGGCTCGGACATGGCGACTTCGAGAGTCCAATCACTCAAACAGAGAGAAAGCCTGGCCGTAAACAAAAAACAAGCTCTATCTCAACGTTTGAGAAAACAGAGCTGATATCAAACCAAACAGCGTCACAAATCAAAGAAAGATCCCTTGTTCAAATCCCTACAAGTGTCTTTTTCCTAAGACCCTTTTTTGTTTTCGAGGGAAAAAAAAAATTATGTAAATAAAAAACCTAGAATAAACATCCTTGCACCGCGTTGTCAAATCCGAAAGAGAAAGAAAACTACAGGATCCAAGACTCAATCATTCACCTGAACCTGAATAATATAACAGTACTAAACTAATTACTACAAAGTAAAGTGCACCGACTCTGTCGGTTTACTCCCGCCGGGTCGCAGGCGGCTTCCGTAGACGGTGTCTACGAAAACCGTGCCGGAAACCGACCTCATATAGAATGCACTTCAATAAATAACCATCCCTAAAAGTCCGTCTGGTACCGATACAACACGTTCTCTCCGTGGTGACCATTCGCCAGCGAGGCGAGCTCCTCTGTCTCGGAAACAGCCTCGGGAACGTTCTCGTTCAGACTCAACGACAGCGTGGCGTCGTCCGTGTTAGCCACCACCTTCTGGTCTTGTTCTTCGGGAACGGTGCGCACTCCGGCAATGGAGATACGGGTCGGTCCTTCCGAGCCCGTGGCGAGCGTCAGTTTGAGCTTGCTATCTTCCACGTCTCCGGAAACCACGCGCGGAGACCCTGGGCCCGAAACAGAGTCCACTGCGGCGTCGTTGTGGGTGTTATGGTATTGGGGATTGTGCGGATAATGTGCGTGGTCACCGTAATCTTGCTCGTACAGCTGTTGCACGTACTCGTTGTCCTCGAAAGCCGGTTTTTCGCCGTTTTGGTTGTCGTTTTCGTCTTTGAAATCAAAAAATTCCTCGTCCTCCTTCTTTGTGACGTCCTCCAGAGAGCTCTCTGGGGCTGCGTCGATACCGGCGGCCGCAACTGCGGTACCGGAGTTCTGTTTTTTGGCAGCCGGTTTCTTCTTGCGCACGTCTCCACGTTCCTGTTTCAGGGCCTGTTGTTCTCTGTACTTGGCCAGGTAAATTTTGAGCACTTCGCTGTAGTTTTCAAACCCCAAGTTGCTCATGGAGTACAAAATGTCTTCTCCGTTGATGGTTTTGCGCTTCTCCATCAAACACTTGTCGCTGGCTTCGCTCGTGATGAACGAGATGAACTCCGAAACACACTCCTGCATGCACTCCTTTGCGTCTTTCGAAACCTTTGCCGTCGAAGGCAGAGTTCCTTTCATCAGCCGCGCCACATTGGCGATCGGCAGCCACCGATCCTGCTCTCTAAGCTCGAAATCCTGCGTGGTCATAGTCTATATGTGTGTTCTGGACATCCACTGTAGTTGTAGATTTAGATGGGTTTTTTTCTGTGTGAGGGCCGCAATCCAGCTTCTTTGTGCTTTTCAACGTGTTTTGTGGTTGTTTTTGGCGAGTTTGCGGTTCATAAAGGTGCCAAAAAGCGGATTAGACAGTGTCTTTTCTGTCGACGTTAGCAAAATCGACGCTATTTCGAGACGTTTTTTAAATTGGCAGAAAAAATTGAGAAAAAAAAGACCAAAAAGACCTAAAAAAGGTGTGATACAAAAAAAAAAAATTGAGACTCTTTCAGAACAAACAAAGTGAAAAAGAAGTGTCATTTTTCCTTATACATCGTCTCTTTTTTCCCTGGGATTTTTCCGTCATTGCACAATTGGAACCTGACTTTGTGTTTGCCGCTGTGAAATCATCAACTAACGCTTTATTCGTGATGAGTTCCGCAACACAAGATCCCCAATTTGCCCTCCAGTCACAGGGGTCAGACCGCTCCAGCACGCCGATGGGGGCGCCGGTGGCGGCGCCTCCCGCTTCGCAGGCCAGCAGCATGAGCCAGGGTGCAGCAGGAACTCCGTATGATGATGTTTGGGGCGCTGGCTCTGGAAATAAGGGAAGATATTCAAAGAAAGACAACGCAGAGGATCGTCCGGAGGAGCAGCGCGAGCTCCCGCCGGACATGGCAGAGGCTCTGAAGTATTTGGAGGAGCCTCTCGAGGAATTCAAACAGGTGGATTTGTCCCAAAGACTTTTGCAGAGGAAACAAGAGGAGGACGAAGGACTACAGGCTGACAGTGATTATGATGGAGAGGACTTTGAGGACCTGTTGGAGCTGTTTGACATTGATCCCGAGGAGACATCGTTGGATCTTGACTTAAACCAGCGACAACAGATGTTGCTGGAAAGCATGGACGAAAATCAGCTCAACAGATACGAGTTTTTCCGGAGAACAAACCTGAACACGAACGGAATCAAGAAGCTTGTTCACAACGTGGTTGGTCAGACCATCAGCAACGACTTTGCCAAGATAATTGCCGGTGCCGGCAAGGTTTTTGTTGGAGAGATGGTTGAAAGAGCCAAGGATGTGCAACGGGCCCAGAACCAGGCCAAAGTTCTCGAGCAGATATCTTACAAGCGGAAGTTGAGAGAGTACGAGTTGGAAGTTGAGGCTCTGGAGCGCGAGAAAAAGAGACGGAGGAGCAGTGGACAGAACGTGGAGGATCTTCCGAGTGCGGAACAGCTGGAAAAGCCGCTTCCTCCTACGTTTATCAGCAGCAGAGACAGTGCCGCCGTGGCTCGGAGCAAGAACGTGTCTTATTCAGGATTCAAAGTGAAAATCCCGGACGACGGTGCACAGCTGACTCCTGACCATCTCCGGGAGGCCTGGCGCGAGTATTTGGAGGAAAACGGCGGGATTGGAGGGAGGTGGAGAAAGCAAGGTGGTGGAGATGGATGGATGTTCCGGTGAGATTACAGAGAGGAGCACCGAGAAAGCAAGACAAATTCAGACTGATACAAAAGGAGAGGAAATCAAAGCAAAAAAAAGAAGGTCTATTGTGGAGTGTCTCGACTCCCACAGATCATTCGTCTGCGGAAAAGAGGATTTTGACGTGTCTGTCCTTGTGGTTGAT
This sequence comes from Ogataea zsoltii, assembly GCA_003709205.3. NCBI lineage: Eukaryota > Fungi > Ascomycota > Pichiomycetes > Pichiales > Pichiaceae > Ogataea > Ogataea zsoltii. Next base: position 15,864 of record PPKH03000045.1, on the reverse strand, counting down.
CAGCTCGTAGAAGCCCTTTTCGACTCCATCGCGGAGATGAACCTTAGAGGTGATGAGACTGCGCAGTTCGTCCACGTCGATCAGTCCTGTCTCAATTGCCTCGACACACTCCTCGAAATCCTGTTTGACGAAGCAGATCGAGCCGGTGACCAGTTTCTCCGCAAACGTGATGTGCATCGGCTCGTATTCGACACTTTTGTGTGCCCAGACCGCGACGTTTGTGGCGATTCCACGAACCGTCAGTGCCTTGATGCTTGTTTCGAAGGTTGCTGGGAATCCAGAACAGTCGTAGGTTCTGTTGAAGCCGAAACCGGTGGGCGACATTTTGCGCAGGTCCGCAATACATTGGTCGGCGGTTTTCCCCGTTGGATCGTACACCTGTGCGCCGAGTTTGCGGGCCAGATCCCTCCTGATGGCGGCAGGCTCGCTCACGACAACATGGCTGCAACGGTGGCCTTTGAGAGCCAAAATAGTGGCCAATCCTATGGGTCCGCCGCCCAAAACCAGGGCCGTTTGGCCCTGCTGGAACTGCGAGACACGCACCGCGTGCCACGTGACGGAGATTGGCTGGACGAGCGCTGCAACGTCCATGGGGATGATAGACTTGTTGAACTTGACCAATTTTGAGGCAGACGTGACGAGAAACTCGGCTAATCCGCCGTGTTGAAAGCCCAGACCGGTGAGAGCTGGAGGATGTTAGTTTTGGTAGGTGGAAGACCCCCAATGGAGACCAGATGGAGCCTAATGGAGACCAAACGGAGACCTAATGGAGCCTAATGGAGCCTGAATTGAGCCAAATTGGGCCAATTCAAGCCAATTCAAGCCATACTTACCCAAATAATCGCACGCGTTGTAGTGTCCCAGCTGACACGCTTCACAATCGGGCTCATTGCTGCGAGGAGAGTCTTCAAATCGGTGCTTGTCCATACAAGTTCCCGTCACTTCCACCACGACAGCGTCTCCCGGACGGAATTCCTGGACGGCCGGGCCGACCTCGATGACCTCTGCAGACATCTCGTGGCCCATGACGATTCCACTGGCGGTTCCCAGTCCTGAAATTGGGTTGGGCTCGTCCTTGATGAAAACATTTTTCTTCAACTCGGTGAGATCGCTGCCGCAGATGGCTGCGTAATGGATCTTGAGCTTGACGTCATCGGGCCGCGAGATCTGGGGTTCTGGATAGTCTTCCTCGTATCTAACGTCGTCGAGGCCGTAGTACACAATTGCTTTCATGGTGGTGGAGAAAAAGCGGTGTTTTGACGTTGCGTGATGCCTATTGAAAGTGCTGCAAAAAAAAAAATGCTAAAAAAGCCGAATTTTTTTCGAGCGTGCGAAATTCTGGGGTAATTGAGGCTGTGTTGGGATGGTGAGGGTCTTTTTTTATTTTTTATTTAATCAATCAGACAGAGAAAATGCACGCGATTTTTAGCAAAAAGGGGATATCTTTTATCGAGAAGAGGGCATTTTGTTCTTTTACAGCGGCGTTTTGTTCCTGTCTGTTCAGCAAAATGAACGCCATGTCGGGAAAAATGCTGTTTGGAAAGTTCAAGTTGGACCAGACCGTCTCGTTGCACAATGTTCGGACGGCTAAAACGGATCCGCTTGGTGAGGGCAATCTCGGTGGCGTGAATGACAGAAGCAGAGTTTTGGGGGCAAATCGCGACGGACAGGAGAACAAAGACAAAGGAGGTCATTTCTACGTGGGTGAAAAGGCTCTTTTGAACTCGTCGGACACAGCCGGCTCTGGAACGCAGTTTGAGGGGCGGGATATTCCTCGCCGAAGGGAGAAGTCAAGTCCCATGAAGTGGAGACTTTCAGAGTCGGATGTGCGGGAACTGACGCGGATAGAGGCCAAAACAAGCAGGAATATGGGTCATTTGGGTCCGGATCCGCTGTATTTTTTCAACGATCAGTGGCTCAAGAGTCTTGTTGAAGCAGGAAAATACACTTTGTTGCACGTTCGGTATCGAGACGACCCCCTAGAGGCCTCTCATCCGGTCTACGACAGCATTGCGCCAGAAACAAACCCGTATTTTGCTGTTACGCACGCAAAATGCACGGTCTGCAATAAAACCTATCGGTATCAGGGACGCAAAAACAGAGCTAGACTCGACGGGAATGCGCAAGTCCACTCGCGATCGCACCGAACAACGTTTTCAGATGGTAAATTGACCGTTTCTACAGAGAGATCAGAGGAAAACTTTGTTTCTCCGTCTCCAGTTGCAGTTCCCCCGCAGTCCAACGAGCTGACCGGTTTCAAGACAAAGCTTCTCAAGATGCTGGTGGACGGCCATCTTAATAGGACTGGTCTCAAGAAGCTGGTGGGTCCCTTTGAGGCGTATGCGAAAGCGTTGATTGCCCACTTCAATGTCCCTGCTCCAGCGGAAGCGGAGCTGCACAGGTGGAACGAGACTGTCTTTTCCACGAGCGAAAACCTGACGTCAGAGGCCAACGACCTGCACAATCGCGTTTCTCCGGGAATTTTTGCGACCCTTCAGCGACAGCAGAATGTGTCATTGTGTTTGGGTGTTTGGAAATACGCTGGACAGCAGTATTTGGGGATAACTGCAAATTTTGAAGGGACAAAGTTCCCGTTGGTTTTGACTGAGTTTGCTGGAACAGACTCTGCTATTACGGTAATTTTGGAACAGACAACAAGAGACTTTGGAATCGAGAAAGAGGTCTCCAGTGTCACTATTTCTAAGGATCCTGTGACTTTGAAGGCAATGGACAGCTTCAATCAGACGAGACAGTCACACGGATTTTCTCCAGTGATCACTGTTCAGTGTGTCTCGCAGGTATTTGGCGACCTGACGCAGGAAATAATGAAGAGTCTTGCCGGAAACTCGCCAGAGGCGCAGATATACCAGTCAGTGGCAAATTTTACGAGACAAGTTCGGTCTGATGATACTCTTTTCGGAATCTGGCAGACTTGTGTCGTGCAGAGAAAGATGGAATATCCATGGACGAGTTTTTTGTTGGTTTTAGAGAACTTGAGGACCATTAAGAAGACATTTAAGGATGGAGCAATACAGGATCTCGAGAACTCCGAAACGGCCCAGGCTCTTTGTTTTCTCTTCCGATGGCTGGAACAGGTCGACAGACGGCACCAGGGCGACGAGACCAATAAACTGGTTGCAAGCGCGTCGTTCTACTACTGTTTTCTGAAGTTTTATGAGGTTCTGTCGGGTATTTTGGCAGCGAGCGAGAAACGGCTGACTCTGCACACCCGTATGGAACGGCCGACTCTAGATACCCGCGTGGAGCTGTTTCGGTACCGTGCGAATGGCGTCGATTCAGAATTGGACGAGCTTACGACGGCATTGAGACCGTTGAGCGGGCAGTTTGCAGAAAGTCTGGGCCAAAGCTACCACAAATTTGCGAGCTATTATATGGAGCTTTTGAGCAACACCTCTGGAATGCTGGGCTCGTTTTACGATGTTCGTGACCGGTGCAGCGTTCTGCTGGACACGGTCAACCGACGTGAAGAGGATGTCCAGATGGCGGCGCAATTTGAGCGACAATTGGTTCGGACGCTTGTTCGCGAGTACAAGCAGACCGACAGCTACCAGGCATTGCTACGGACGGCCGAGAAAGAGAGCCAGGGCCAGAGTTTGTACAAGTTTGTCCAGAAAGAGGAGGCGGAGGTCGAGAAGGAGTATTCTGGATACCGTGCTATTGACGGCAGCAAATTTCAGGAGACGTTGAGCGACACGTTCTGGATGGACCATTCGTACTTTGTGTTTGGCCGGCTGCACGAGGTGTACAAACGGGTGAGGTTTGCGGTTGTTTCGAGTCGCGGGGTAGAACGGGCGTTTGTTCGGTCACGGATGACGGAGCCAGAAGCCAGTTTGGAAGAGGTTTTGGAAATGATGCGTGTGGACTCGACATCGCACATTCTACTTGGGCAGCTTGAAAAGCATTAGGTATATTAGTTACACACAACAAATAACCAGCAACTCACACACGAGGAATCTCATCAGAGATTTGTAAAAAGGGGGCAGAGAGTAAACTAACTAAAGTAACCCATCGCCAGGTAGGAAATTCGGAAATGACAAGACGTCACACACACATATACATTTGATCTTTGTCGTTTTCCTTTGGGTAGTCTGAAGACTGGGCGGCCAGTGGCCGGTTGGGGGGGCACATGATAGTGTCAATGGGATGGTTTGGTTGCAATCTCCGAACACACACACATCGGAGATTGCAGGGGGGTGGAAAGAAGTAGAAAGCAAAATGGAGAGGTTCGAGGTGGGAGGTGGGAGGTGGGACTTATTACTGGAACAGCTCGCTGGAACAGTCCGTCCCGATCAGACCACCTAATGGGTCACCTCCTGAGAAGAACCCTGCTTAGCAGAGCTCTCATCCACAGCCTCGTTGTCCTCGTCCTCTTCGTCCTGGAAAACAAAGGCTCTTTCCTCCTCACTGAGACCAGCAAGAACCTTTTGTTCCAGGTTAGGAATGTCTGCCATACCGTACACACCAATGGCAATACATCCCAGAACACCGGTGATGCACGAGAAAACGAGAGCAACAATACCTCTGGCGGTGAAACCAGCAGGCAGGTTTTTCACCTGGACGTTCTGGCCCTTGAGGTTGAAATAGTCGTCAGTGTTTCCGGCAGCATTACCGACGTAAGCAACACCAATATTGTCACAGACGTCCTTCCAGTTGTCGGTCAGAGTTTCTCTCTCCTGGATCGAAATAGGGTCCTCGATCAAAGTGAGAGCGAGACCCTGCAACAAGTGCCACTCAATGTGACAGTGGAAGTACCAGATACCTGGGTTGTTGGCCTTGAATCTGATGACGAAATACGACTGTGGTCTCACGTACAAAACGTCTCTTCTCATTGGGTAATCTGGAGGAGTGTACGGAGCAGACTCGTTGTAGGCGACTGGAGCGTCCTCGTCACCGTAATCGGGACCTCTTTCGACGACCTGGAACACGTGACCGTGGAGATGGAAAGGATGCTTACCGGTATCCTGGTTGTTGAGAACAATCTCGACGATCTCGTCCTTCTCGAGGACAAACGCATGGGTGTTTGTTCCGTAAACGGTGGCATCGGTGGCATTTTCGCCGGCAGAGAAAACAGTACCCAGAGTAGGAACCTTTGGAGACGTGTAGGTGATGTTGTTGAAGAATGCGTAGTTGACACCGTCGTTCAGGTTGTCCATGATCACATCAACGGTGATCTGGTGGTCGTAGGTGTCGAAAAGCTCCTCCTTTTCGAGCGGTTGCAAGTAGAAATCGTCCAAAAATCCGGTGTAGTAGTCGTCGATGTAGTACTCGCCTGGAAGTTCGGCCGACTCGTTGTAGACGATGTAGTTGGTAGCATTCAACACGAGATCGTCTGGAATCACGTCGAGCATGTCGTCGTCAAACTTCTGCATGAAAGCGTAGTTTCTGGACGTGTCGTTCTTGGTGGTCACCAGGACATCGTATCTCTGGGCCACGGTGATGTAAATCTCGTTGGTTTCGTTTGGCTCGACATACACTCCGTCCACAGCAATCACAGTGAACGTGTGGTCCTCCATGTACAGATACTGAGAAACGAAACCACCAATGTTGATGATTCTCAGCAAATAAGTGGTGTCCGGCTGAACAACCCAGGTGTTGTTTCTGGTGTGGTTCATGAGCAAGTTCTGAGGAATTGGCTCGGCACCGGTCGGGTTGAATCTGTTGAGGAAACCCTCGGTCAAGGTGTAGACGTCTTCGTGATACCATTCGGAGATCGGCAGAACAACCTCCTCGTCGTATTCGTATGGGAAATCAGGGTCTTCAATCACAAAAGTTCCTCTCATACCGTCCATGTACTGTCCCTTGGTGTGGGAGTGGTACCAGAACGAACCAACCTGGTCAGGAACCGTGAAATTGTACAACATGGTGTCACCAGGAGCAATAGGACATTGAGTAATCATTGGAGGACCGTCCATCTGGGTGGAGTTTTCTTGGAAAAGACCGTGGAAGTGCAACGAGGTGTTCTGGTCGGCAAAGCCGTTGGTCAGATACACCTCCACGCGGTCTCCCTTCTTGACCTTGAGAGAAGGCCATGGGAACTCACCGTTGCAGGAAATCACCTCTCTTTCGTATGTTCCGTCCAGGTTCGCAGTAATGTACCCGGTGGTCCAGTTGTAGACGTGGGTCTGTGCGAGGGCTGCGGCAGCAAACAGCGAGCCCGACACGACAGAAGAAAGCTTCATTTTGCGGAAAACAGACAGAAAAACAGTTGTATATGTGTGTGAGTCCCGGCTGGTGAAACAGCAATTTCCTCTAAACTGAACTTGTTTGTCTTGAGGAGGTAGCAGCGAGTGGAAAACAGGCCCGAGCAGTGCGCTTGGCTTTATATAAATATTTGCAGCACGGTTTTCCAAGTCGGAAAACATTTTCACCATTTTTCATTTTTCTAAAGTTTCATTATTTTTTAGCTTCGCAGAGACAATAGACATGCGCGGTGTGCAGAGGCCTGCATGAAGACGGGGACGGCCACCCCAGGGACGCGGGACCCTGGGCGAGCGCTGGTTGGTGGTCTTTCCGTGGTGGTGCATTCGAAATGACCGTATAAGCTCGTCCATTGCCAGCATGGTGCGCTGATTCTGCTATAAAAACGCTTCTTTTACCACCCAAAACCAGTCCATTCGGTGCTATTTTTTTTTAGCTTTTTTTTCCACCCCATGCATTCTGCACAACATGCATATCGAACCGGGTGAAGCTATTTATCAGATTGATCAGATTTCAGCAGTCTTGCTGGGCAAGCCCGCCAAGACCCAAAGCGTGCCGTAGGACCACCGTCCGAGTCAACAACGCCTCGCGACGGCATTACTGGTCCAGAAATTCACAGAGCAGGTAACATTCACATTGATAGGTTAGAGTACTTTCGGTCTCATATCACACGCCCACATCGTATCAGCACTCCCCGTGCTTCTACTCTTGCTGAGTGATACGTAGCCCCAGCCCAGCCCCCAACCGCAAGAGTTGCGGGTCGCGAATCGCAGTCCGCGCGACTACACAGGCCAATTTTCTGCTGCTCGCGTCTCCTCAATTTTTCGACCGATGTCTCCATGTCCACATGCAGCGACACAAAACAACAATAAAGCTAGCTGCAACTATAACAAAGCAGACCCGAGACAAGTGCTTCTACACCACTGTCACCGGGAGGTACCCGTGCCACTGAACAGAGCCCAGTCTGAGCAAGTCGCATTGATGCATTACGCACTTGTGCAAACGGGTCAAGACCAAGCGACTACACAAACCACACACAAAAAAATTTACAGAGTGAAATGCTGCCCATTTCCAATCCCCGTCGGATCTAATTGGCTCTATCAAATTACGCCTGCCTGCATCTCATATTTTTTCACTACTAGCGCCATTCATATCGGGTTCCGGGCGTGGGCACTTCGGACGATCCTCCAATGGGAACGAAGACCCTTCCCCCAATTACGTACAATTTGGTGCATGCAAAGCTATTATCTCGCTCTTCACCTCGCTATGAAGCCTCGCAAACCTCGGACCCGTCGGTAACTTAACAAAAACCGCTCGCGCGATCATTCTATAAGTTGGGCAGGCATGATTCGCGGCGGTCTTCGTTCCTTTTTACAGGCTGCGTAAAATTATCAGGAAGCAATTGGTCCCAAGGTACAGCTAGGTTTCTCGTCAAGCGACACGATTGGAATTCGCTTGCCCAAATAAACGTATCTGGTCTTCAACTAAGCAATTAGCTAAATTTTGAGCGAAGATTCTGCTTGAATTTCGAAAAGAGAAGTTCGCATACTCTTGAATTTGAAGCCAGATACTCGGGGGGTTTTGAGCCAAGAAATCCTCGAGTGATTCACTAAATTCTGAACTAAAACTTATCAAGCTGCTTTGATTTTCAGACAAGAAATTTTCAGCTCTTTGAACTTAAGAAAGAAAATCTGCATGCTCGATGAGGCTCGACACTTCAGTAGGTTTGAGCCGGTAAGTCTCAAGAGTCCTTGGTGCGGTTCAAAACTGCAGCATTGATAAATTTGTGTGCATATATAACAGCTCCAAGATCGCGTGGGAACTATGGGGCAAAAAAAAATTGAAAAAAAAATGCTCCTCATCAGGGGCTCGAACCCTGGACATTTCGGTCGACTTCCGTTTGAAATCCTTAAAAGCCGAACGCTCTACCAACTGAGCTAATAAGGATGGAACACAGCTACTTAGTTGTGAAAGAGAATCATAAGTCAGTTATTCGGGCTGAGCCGAAGCATGAGTTTAAAGACTGATGCTGTCAAGCAGATCGAGAGTCGTTTTCACAGAATACTGTGAGTTCGCCATGGCACCGAGAAAAGTCTTTTCAATCTAAAAGAGTAGCATAGAATTGTTATGTCTCGCTATTAGTGATGACAAAAATGTAACGTACATTCTAATAGTACTGAGTTTTTAAAGCAGACATAATCATGTAGTCATTTTGCAAAATGACTACGACATTCTATCAACAAGATAGGACACTTGTACGGCTTGTAGTAATTGCACCAAACACCCGCCTTTGAGATGCTCATGAACGGTCACCAATGCTCTTCCGCAACAGGCACTGTGTCGCGACGATCGACGCAAGTCTGTTTTTTTTGTTTGCGTCGACAGATCGCGAAACACGATCACCTACAAATTTAACGTGTTTGCTTTGATTTAAGAACCAACCCTTCCACGTTTATTCATCGTGCCGGGCTTGTCACAGGAGTCTCAGATGAGCATTACCGATCCTCTGCTGCTGGACTTGGAGGGAGACAACGGCAAATGCAAGATGAGCTCTCCAGCCGACATCTTCAAGTACATGCGATCCAAAGATGAGGCAAGCCGAAGAGACGTGTCCAAGCTCTCTCCAGCGCTGCAGGAGGTTTCTCCCTTTGCCGGCGACCAACCAGAGACCCAATTAGACGAAAACAAGGCTAAAGTCGGTTCTGGGGTGTCTATATCGTCGATTTTGCAGCCACAGAAACAAAAACAGGTCAGAGCGTCTGACCAGAGGCCCGTTTCCTCACCGGGTCCGGCACCTCAGCCATTCAGAACATCCGTCAGAGCATCTACGGATCCGGTTGCACTGCTGAAAGGCGGAAGGTTTCAAGTTCGATCCGCGAAGGTGCGACCACAGACGTTTAACGTTTGTTTAAGGATATCTCCGGAGAAGTTGAGGAAGATTAATGAGCAAGAGACGATTGTTATTGATGATGAGGACATGCGAGCAGACACTATAGTACCAAATTTGACTTGTGAAGAGGATGTTGTGATTGTCAAATCGCAGGAGGCCCAGCAAGACGTTCCGAAGAAGCCAAAATACATGAACAGCTTTTTCCGAGACGTTGCGGAGCGCTCCAAAAGGGCGGAATTGAGCGCGGGAATGGCGAAAACTGCCCGGCCGAGGGAAATGCAGTGTCCCACGCTCAAAAGAGACGAATTTTTGGTCTATGATAGAACGGACGATGGCATTTATGATAGAAAAGTGGATTTGAAGCTGGCTCCACGGACCCGCAAAGAGTATTGTCAACCGCCCGTGACGCCGTTTCTGTACAATGGGAGGCTTATTGAGTCGTGTGGGTGTCGATACGAGGCCAAATACGAGATCGATGTGGACGTGGACGAGATTGTTCGGACTCGATACGGAAATTTGGACGATACCAAGTTCAAAAGGGTTGTTGAAATGGGGAGAAATGATACGGAGTCGCAGTGGTGCGACCTCTATCGGCCGCTGTGTTACGAGCACATTCTGCAGCCGGCCAGTGTGACGAGAGATCTGTACAACTGGATTTCGAACGTGTTTCTGCGGCTCCGGAAAGTGGATAGAACCAAGCGGACCAAGATGTTACGCAAGAAGAAGAAGGATGAGCTGGATTCTTTCATTGTGGACGATTTTGACGGCGACGAGACGGAGGAAGAGAGTTTTGTGCCGTCTCTGATCATCGAGGGCCCTTCGGGCTGCGGAAAGACATCCTCGGTTTATGCGATTGTGAAGGAGCAGCTCAAAGGTCATATTTTCGAGATGAATTGCGGCCAATCTCGGGCGCGCAAGAACATCAATTTCCATCTCAAGCAGATCGGAACGACTCAGACCGTTCAAAACGGTGAAAGGGACGACGACCACGGGTTGATTCTGTTTGACGACGTGGATTTGATCGATGAGGAGGACGACAAGGACTTCTGGGTCGGTGCCCAGGAACTGCTGACATACTCGTATCGTCCCGTTGTTTTCACGACGACAGATCTGTCGCGGATCCCGTCGAACATCGTGAGTGAGTCTACCGTGTACTGTTTCCGGCCTGCTTCGCAACGCGAACAACGCGAGTATCTTGATCTGATAGGTCTGAGCCGCGGGTTTCTGTTTGACGGGCCAATACTCGACACACTGAGCCGTTGCGACCTGCGACAGGCGCTGTTGCAGCTGCAGATGATCAGCTACCATTTCGAGCCCGTGACGAACGGACTGGTGCGGGTGTCGGAGACAGAAAACCGCAAGAACGAGGGGTATCGGAGCGAGTCTCTGGAGCAGATTTTGCGCTCGAACGAACTGGAATACGCGCAGAGCCGTCCAGGATCGTCCGGGGACGTTTTGCGGGGCGACAGACGCAACGCTGTCGAGTTCTACTCGTCGCTATTGCAGTTAAATGGGACTCGTCGGCGAACCACGCGGTACCAGGACGGCGAGGAGTATCTGGAGAAACATCCGGGGTGCGTTTTCAACCGGGCCAGCGAGGGTGTTTTTTTCGGAGAGGTTGTTCCGTTCATCAAGGAGATGGCCCGTGCGGAGGTGTTACGGAGAGTGGTTGGGATGCAGATGTTTGACTGCGATCCGGTGGAGATTTTTGAGGATTTGTTTTGAAGGGGGGAGGGGGAGAGAGAAACCAAGACAGAGAAGGACAGATAGAACAGTCGAGAGACGTCAGACTCGAATCGTCCCAGACTTGTGTAGCCCCGTCGTGGCCGTGGCCGTGGCCGTCGCCGGCCCGCTTCCGGCCCCGCGAAAATAAAATTTTTCATTTGGGAATTTTTTTTTTATTTTTCACGAAAATTTTTGATCCTCGATGACTAAAAAATTAAAAATCCATCCTCATTGGCAGTTGACTCCTCTTGCACGACCCACCAACAACCAGCCAACATGTTAGCAGCGTCGAGAAACCAGCGCGTGCGGTCGATGGTCCGTGGACTGGCCACCGCAGTGGACCAGATCCGCGCCCCGGCCGGCTTCGAGTCCAGAACTCCTCCCTACGCCAAGCTGATCAACAAGCTGTCTGTCGTCAAGAGCATCCTCAACAACCAGCCGCTGACCCTGGCCGAGAAGATCTTGTACTCGCATCTTGTTGAGCCCGAGGAGCTTTCGGGCAGCTCCTCCTCCAAGGACATCCGCGGTCTCAAGTATCTCAAGCTGAATCCAGACAGAGTCGCCATGCAGGACGCCTCTGCGCAGATGGCTCTTCTTCAGTTCATGACGTGCGGAATGCCCTCGACCGCCGTCCCAGCGTCGATCCACTGTGACCATCTGATTGTGGGAAAAGAGGGAGCCGAACTCGACCTCAAGTCGTCGATCGCTACCAACGAGGAGGTGTTCAAGTTCCTGCAGAGCTGTGGTGAGAAGTATGGAATCCAGTTCTGGGGACCAGGATCGGGAATTATCCACCAGATTGTGCTCGAGAACTTCTCTGTTCCCGGTCTGATGATGCTGGGAACCGACTCTCACACCCCGAACGCCGGTGGTTTGGGAGCTATCGCCATCGGAGTCGGAGGAGCCGACGCCGTGGACGCCCTGACGGGAACTCCATGGGAGCTCAAGGCTCCAAAAGTGCTCGGTGTCAAGCTGACAGGCCAGCTGAGCGGCTGGTCGTCACCAAAGGACGTGATCACGCATCTGGCAGGTCTTTTGACCGTCAGAGGAGGAACAGGCTACATTGTCGAGTACTTTGGCGAAGGTGTTGAGTCGCTCAGTTGTACGGGAATGGCCACGATCTGTAACATGGGAGCCGAGATCGGAGCCACCACGTCGACTTTCCCAATGCAGGAGGCCCACTACCGCTATTTGCACGCAACCAACAGAGGTCCGATCGCAGAGCTGGCCAAACAGGTGAACAGAGATTACAACTTCCTGGCCGCAGACAAGGGTGCCGAATACGACCAGGTGATCGAGATTGACCTGAACACGCTCGAGCCGAGCGTGAACGGTCCGTTCACGCCGGATCTCTCCACGCCGATCTCCAAGCTCGGCGAGACCACCAAGGAGAACCAATGGCCAGAGAACATCACGGCCGGTCTGATCGGCTCGTGCACGAACTCGTCGTACCAGGACATGTCGAGAGCAGCCTCGATCATTCGTCAGGCCGCCACGGTTGGTTTGAAGCCTAAGATTCCGTTCTTTGTGACCCCCGGCTCGGAGCAGATCAGAGCCACTATCGAGAGAGACGGTCTGATCGAAACTTTCGAGGACAACGGAGCCATTGTTCTGGCCAACGCTTGCGGTCCATGTATCGGACAGTGGGACAGAGGCGAGAACGCTCCAAAGGACACCAACGTGATCTTCACCTCGTTCAACAGAAACTTCAAGGCCAGAAACGACGGAAACAGAAACACTATGAACTTCCTCACGTCCCCAGACATTGTCACGGCAATGATCTACTCGGGAGACATGAACTTCAACCCAATGACCGACTCCATCAAGCTTCCTAACGGCGAGAACTTCAAGTTCGAGCCTCCAAAGGGCGATGAACTGCCGTCCGCAGGCTTCATTCCCGGCAGAGAGAAGTTCTATCCGGAGCTGGAGCCGCAGCCACATCCAGAGGTTTCTGTCGAGGTTTCTCCAGAGTCGGACAGATTGCAGCTTTTGGAGCCATTCGAGCCATGGAACGGCCAGGAATTGCAGACCAGCGTGTTGCTCAAGGTTGAAGGAAAGTGCACGACCGACCACATCTCGGCTGCTGGAGTTTGGCTCAAGTACAAGGGTCATCTCGAGAACATTTCGTACAACACTCTGATTGGAGCACAGAACAAGGAGACCGGAGAGGTGAACGTCGCATACGACTTTGACGGAAAGTCATTTGGAATCCCAGAGCTCATGATGAAGTGGAAGGACGAGGACAGAGAGTGGTGTGTTGTTGCCGAGCACAACTACGGTGAGGGTTCTGCCAGAGAACACGCTGCACTCTCGCCAAGATTCCTCGGTGGAAAGATTATCCTGGTGAAGTCGTTCGCCAGAATCCACGAAACAAACCTCAAGAAACAGGGTATGTTGCCACTTACGTTTGCCGACGAGAAGGACTACGACAGAATCAGCAGCACCGACACACTCACCACTGTTGGTCTGCCGGAGCTTGTCGAGAAGGGAGGAAACAACGGTGGAATTCTCAAGATGAAGGTCACCAAGAGAAACGGTGAGGAGTTTATCATCGACTGTAAGCACACCATGTCCGAGGACCAGATTGAGTTCTTCAAGGCTGGATCCGCCATCAATTACATCGGAAACCTGAGAAAGCTCGAGCAGCAAAAATGAGTCGGGTGTTGATCCAATGTGAATATACTATTAGTTTAATTAGATTGTTAAAGACTGAAGCGAAGTTTGGCGAGCCTGACCGGTGTAGACAGTAAGATAAACACATGAATTGCATTCCAAAAACTAGCCCTGCTCAAAAATAAGTTAAAGCGAAAGCATTTGAGCCGGAGCAGTGCGTTTTGGCGGACGAATTCTTGAGTTGGACCAGTTTAAAACGTCAGTATTTTTTTGAGCCAAGAGTTTTTTTGAGCCGTTCAAAATAGCTCCTTTTTTGAATCAGATTGCTTGGTATCTCTGTTTTGGTTCAAAACCGGGATTTTTAAGCACTTTGATCTTGAGCCAAAAAATTCAACGGCCGTGATCTGATGGACAAGCTTACTGGATTTTTGAGAGGAGAAACCTGCGGCCAAAATCATTGTTACTATGAAGGAAGACCCGACTGGAAGCTTGAGGAAAAAAATGGCGCACAAAAATCACTGGAATTTTGAAGGAAGAATCGACCTGCATTTTGAAGGAAGAAATTCGCGGGCTCGAATTACTGGATTTTTGAAGGAAGAATCGGCCTGCATTTTGAAGGAAGAAATTCGTGGGTTCAGATTACTGGAATTTTGAAGGAAGAATTGGCCTGCCTTTTGAAGGAAGAAATTCGCGCGCACTGGATTTTTGAAGGAAGAATTTTGCGGCCCTTAACTACTGGATTTTTGAAGTAAAAAAACTACGGGTGCTAGGTTCTTGAAGGAAAAGGCTTGCAGTAACCGGAGTTTTGAAGGAAGAAATTGGCGACTGAAAAGTGATGAAGTTTTAGAAGAGATTTCAATTAGGTTTTTGGAAGAAAGAAACTTTAGGCCTGACATACCGGATATTTGAAGGATGAAGTGACCTGCGTTTTGAAGGAAAATCCGACTGGATTTTTGAAGGAAGAAATTTATGGCCCCCGGATCTCTGGATTTTTGAAGGAAGAACCGACCTGCATTTTGAAGGAAGATTTTCGCGGGCCCAGATTACTGGATTTTTGAAGGAAGATTCGGCCTGCATTTTGAAGGAAGATTTTTGCGGGTACTGGAATTTTGAAGGAAGATTTCCGCGGGCTCAAATTACTGGAATTTTGAAGGAAGAATTGGCCTGCACTTTGAAGGAAGAAATGGGCGGGTCCAAATCACTGGATTTTTGAAGGAAGATTCGACCTGCACTTCGAAGGAAGAAATCGGCACTTGAATAGTACTAGATTTTTGAAGGAAGAATCGACCTGCATTTTGAAGGAAGATTTTGGCAACCCCAAATCACTGGATTTTTGAAGGAAGAATCGGCCTGTGTTTTGAAGGAAGATTTTCGCGGGTTAAAATCACTGGATTTTTGAAGGAAGAATCGACCTGCATTTTGAAGGAAGAAATTCGCGGGCCAAAACGACTGGATTTTCGAAGGAAATTTCGGCCTGCATTTTGAAGGAAGATTTTTGCGGGTACTGGAATTTTGAAGGAAGAAAATTGCTGGCCAAAACTACTGGATTTTTGAAGGAAGAATCGACCTGCACTTTGAAGGAAGAAATTCGCGGGTACTGGATTTTTGAAGGAAGATTTCCGCGGGCTCAAATTACTGGAATTTTGAAGGAAGAATTGGCCTGCACTTTGAAGGAAGAAATGGGCGGGTCCAAATCACTGGATTTTTGAAGGAAGATTCGACCTGCACTTCGAAGGAAGAAATCGGCACTTGAATAGTACTAGATTTTTGAAGGAAGAATCGACCTGCATTTTGAAGGAAGATTTTGGCAACCCCAAATCACTGGATTTTTGAAGGAAGAATCGGCCTGTGTTTTGAAGGAAGATTTTCGCGGGTTAAAATCACTGGATTTTTGAAGGAAGAATCGACCTGCATTTTGAAGGAAGAAATTCGCGGGCCAAAATCACTGGATTTTTGAAGGAAGAATTGGCCTGCACTTTGAAGGAAGATTTTCGCGGGCCCAAATCACTGGATTTTTGAAGGAAGTTTCGACCTGCATTTTGAAGGAAGATTTTTGCTAATACTGATTTTTGAAGGAAGAACAGCTTGGTTCACGAGAATAGGCTCTTGAAGAATGAACTGATCTGCAATATCAAGCAAGTCGTTTGCGGGCCCAAATCGCTGGAAATTCGAAGGAAGATTCGACCTGCATTTTGAAGGAAGAAATTCGTGGGTACTGGATTTTTGAAGGAAGAATTGACCTGCACTTTGAAGGAAGAAATTCGTGGGTACTGGATTTTTGAAGGAAGAATTTTGCGGCCCTAAATCACTGGAATTTTGAAGGAAGAATTGACCTGCACTTTGAAGGAAGAAATTCGCGGGTCCAAATCACTGGATTTTTGAAGGAAGAATCGGCCTGCATTTTGAAGGAAGAAATT
>PPKH03000044.1:0-76293 GCA_003709205.3 Ogataea zsoltii | reverse complement strand
TGAATCTTCGACTTCGGGAACGATTGTTGAATCGTCAACTTCTGGAACGAGTGCTCTGTCTTCCACGACTGGTACAACTTCGGGAACGATTGTTGAATCGTCAACTTCTGGAACGAGTGCTCTGTCTTCCACGACTGGTACAGCTTTCGGTACGACTGTTGAATCCTCCACAACTGGTTCAACGTCTGGAACGACCGAAAATTCTTTCGCAACCTCTGAAACTTTGTCCACCAGTACAGCTAATGGAGCATCCACAAGCGGTACAACTGAAACAGGCCAGACTGTCGGAACCACCGTTCATTCTTCCACAACGGAGAGCTTCACCAGCGGCACAACTGCAGCAACGACCGTCAAGACTTCGACAACTAGCACGATCATTGAGACTTCAGCAACCAGCGGCCCTTCGGAAACTGGTGCAACAATCGGAATCTCTACATCAGGTACAGTTGTCGAAACTTTGACGACAGGAACAAATGCTGAGTCTGAGACAACCACTACGGCTTTCAGCGAAACGTCGGCCTCCGGTACTGCATCTCAACCTGGTTCCGTCTCTAGCACCTCATCAACAACTGGCGAGCTGACTGCGAACGCCGAGACAACTGTGGTTGCCGGACTGTCCTCCACAACTGTCACCACTGAAACTTCTACTGCTGTGACCACAAGCACTGTAACTGGTCCAGAAGGAACTTACATCACCACAGTGACCAATATGGTGACCAACGTTGTGACTTATTGTCCAGAGACCAAAACAGAAGGATATGCCTCTGGTACCGTTACTGTTTCCGGACTATCGACCACGTCTGTGGCCACTGAAACCTTAACTGCTGTGGTCACAAGCACTGCAACTGGCCCAGAAGGAACCTACATCACAACAGTGACCAACGTGGTGACTAACGTTGTGACGTATTGCCCAGAAACCGAAACAGAAGGAGTTCAAACCACTTCTGTTTCAGAAACCAGTACCACAAGCAACTCAGAGATACCATCAACACTGCAATATTCTACCACTACCGAGATTGGTGGCAAATCCACATCAGCCGTCTCTATCCTGGAGGGTGGTGCAGTTTCCAACGTTAGATCTTCTTCCACAATCTTAGGATTGATCACGTTTGCCGTTTGTCTTGTCCTTTGATTTGACACGGAGCTGGCCATAATTCATGGCTAATGACTCATTCTTCTTTCGTCTTTCTAACACAACAGGCTGACAATTTCGTCTGTCCTGGTATCATTGTATCATGAGCTGGTACTCTTTTGCATTCTATCAAAACACAAACTCTTCTTTGTGTTGTTGTCTTCAATAAAGGACTTATTATCTTTTTAACTTAAAATGAAGTAACTGAAGTAAAAGGTGAGAAGAACAAAAGAGAAGGAAAACAAATACAAGAGCCCTTTTATTTTCCTTTTTCGGAACATCACGTACCTTTACTCCACATACGGGGAAACTTAGATCGCGTGTAAGGTGTCTTTTGCGGGCAACTTTTTTGAGTCACGTGATTAAGATCATGCTCTGTCAGCAAGTGGCAAAGCGAATTTTCACTGGTGTGAGCAAGGAAGGCAACGACCTCTTTCAACCCGGGACATATGACATTAAGACCACATAAAAACTGATTTGTGCAGTAGCAACTGGAGCACAACGATGCATGTCAACAAACAATAGCTGACTTTAGCCCCTTTGACGTCATATCTATCAGAGTTAATGTTAATTTTTCGAAGACTTTATCTCACAATACTGATCGGAACTATTGATATTACGTAATACGCCAATAAGCCCTGGGGTAACACTCCCACTGGTGTATAGTACTCATTATACCCCAAGTGGTGGGTGTATTTTGGCTCAAGAGTGTCAACAATTGGTTTGTACTCATGGCCGGTCGCTAGCCATTAGATTTACGTGAAACAAAACCTGTTTATAACTTTTCTCACGTACCGACAATTTCGCTTCGAAAAAATACCATAAAACTTAAGACTACCTAAAAACTGCGAACAAGTTTGAAAATCAACCAACCGAGACAAACAGCAAGGAAGGGTATCACGTAAACGTTAATTATCTCAAGCTTGCTATGCAAAGCAAGTTTGATGCTTGTAACGTCTTCGCTAGCTTCAATAAAGCTACCGGTTTTGTAATACCGGTCCATCAAGTTATCTTTCTCCAGCCACAAATCCACTAGCCAGCTTTCAAACTTGGCCATGTCTTGTTCTTCCTCATCAACTGTGGCGTTTTGGTCAAACGTGCAACCGTCAAGTTCATGGGTATCGATGGCTTTCAGGTGGATGTGCACTTCCTTTGGACCTTTGCCGTGTAAATAGATCGTAGACAATGAGAAAATGTCTTGCGCGTACTCCTCAGGCTTGTGGTCACTGTATGCCATTGTGAAATCGTATATTTTGCTTGTCCTTGCTTTCATGTACTTGCAGGCAAGATAGAGGCCTTTGATTCGGGGAAGCATAACATGTTTTAAAGTGAACTGATAGCCTTTCTCCTTGACGTATTTATCGGATCGTGGTTTTGTGTTAGGACTCAAATTTGTTCCTTCGGGGAATATCAGTAGCCAGCGCTTGGTGAGTAAACTGAGCCGTTTGAACTGCTCGATCATGTAAGTTCTATCCACTTCCCACTTGCGGTTCAGGAAAATAAACTTGTAGTTTTTCATTCCATAACCCAAAAGGGGTATTTTTTCTAGTGATTTTTTCATGATAATAAAGAAGTCGTCTGCACAATCATTCAAATACGAGACAAACCACAAAAAGATCCAATCTGAGTAAATCTGATGATTGGCGATAATGATGGCTTCTGGATCGAGATTGAAAACGACTTTGCCGTTTTTCGCAATAAGGGCGTTAGATCCAATTGATTTGTTGTCCGTGGAAATTATAATATCTGTTGGAGACGCCAGACTGGTGATGAACGTGATGAGAATCAAAAAGTTGCGTTTCGTGAAGCCTATCAACTCAACTCTTCTGGCCTCGTCGGCTCTAAATAAGATGTTGATGATGGCTTGTGAGGTCACAATGCTGATACATCCGCTCACAAAAGTGGAGATTGCAAACACGAGACGAGCCATCTGGTACAGACTGGCACGTTTGCCCTTTTTTTTCTGGGCTCCGGGGGCCGCAGGGACCGGGGGGGCCGATGGACCTGTGGAGACCACAGGAATCGCCGTTTCTGAGCTCATTTGAATGCAACAGAGGTGAATTTCCACCGGGATTCTATCAAAACCTGGTTTCAGCTGTCTATCGTAACCCAATCTTTGTAGATGAGGGCAGCGAAGGCTTTATGATAAGGGCAGTGGCAAATGAATCAATTCTTTTTTTTTTCTCAAAAAAAAAAGGGCATTTTGTTAATCTTTTTTTTGTTCCTTGTAGCTTACGTAAAAACTTACCAAGCAACACGCTCGATATAGTATCAGAATCGTTTTAAGGGGTGTGATCTGGGGCATGACATTCCATATTCAAACCTTTTATTAACTAAACCAAGACGAACGGGAAAAAAGTAAACAGAAATAGCGACCTGCTTTAGGCGAGACTGAGCACCTGGGTGTCACATTCTCCAACAACGTTACCAGCAGGGTTGTAGGAGCATACTATGTAAGTTCCCCAGTAACTGTTACAGTACTTGTAGCCACATCCAACCTTGGTGGTGTCTTTCCAGATAACCTGGGTGAAGTGGTCGTAAGTGGAACACGTGGAGCCGTAATTGTAGCTGTCACCTTCCTCGTACCACGCATCGACGGCACCAGTGGTGGTGTATCCGAGCGCGAGGTTTTCACCGTACTTTCCACCGGAGTGGGTCAAGGTTCCGGAACAGTCGTACTCATCGGCGTAAGCTTGCGCGTAATCAGCGAGAGTAGAATCCCAAGAGAGGTCATCGACACCGTGGAGGGCTCTCTTATTGTTGTGTTCAGCGAGGATCTCCTCTTCGAAGTTGGAAGAGGAAGAGGTGGCAGACTCCGAAGAAGTGGTGGAGGTCGACGACGACGTGGACTCTTCGGTGGAAGAGGTAGAGGTTGTCGTAGGCTCTGGGGTGGAGGTTGTCGAAGAGGACGAAGAGGTAGTTGGTTCCTCAGTCGACGAGGTGGTTGGCTGCTCGGTGGTGGAAGAGGTGAGGGTAGTTGGAGTTTGTGTGGAGGAAGTGGTTGGTTCGACCGGGGACTCCGGGGTGGGTTCTGGTTCCTCTGTGGAGAAAGTTGTTGGAGTCTCAGAAGAGGTGCTGGTCTTGTGAGCAGGAGTTCCAATGGCCTGGGTTGCACCGGCCTGGATGATAACGGTAGTCTTAACGGTTTGGGTCACGTAAACAACCTTTGGCTCAGCCTCGGCTTCTCTCTTGAGGTGTTTGTGATGTTCGTGGCCGAAAGGATATGGTGCTGCCGAGACCAGCTGAGCAAGCACGGCGCAAAGGGCGAGTCTAGTCAATTGCATTGTGTGGTGATGGAAGATGCTAATGGGTTCTTTGGCATGAGATTTTCAACGGAAAGAGGGAGGATCTTTGTTTCTCTTTATACCGTTTCGTGTTTCAAAGGGACGCATTCCAGATCTCATCTCTTAACATATCCTCGACACGATGCGCGCAGCGACGCGTTATGCTCCAGATGGTAAACAATAAGATTCGGCATAACACACAATAGCCGCTCCGCTTTCGGAGCGCGCGACTTGCATGATGATCACAATGCAACTACTAGGAGGAGCCCGGTGCGAATGGGAGAATTTTCCCTGCGATGGCTGGCCGAAAAACATTTCCGTGCCATCGCGCGGAGACGAACGCCAGGGAGTCGGTCCAAGCGAGGGAGAGAAAAAAAAGAACTTGCAGGCCGCGCAGATCAGAGATCTAGCCGTTTAAAGAAAAACGTAAACAGCCCATGCGCTGCATGGAGGCTTGCGCTAATGAGATGATAGCCGTGGGATCTTCGTTGATAGTAGCGCTATGCTGCTAACGGCAGAGACGGTAGAGACGGCAGAGATGCTGTTTCAGCGGGAGTAGCGCCAACTGGAGTCGTTTCTGTTGCTGATTCCAGTCAAACGTCCGTGCGTGCCCCCTGTCCTACCAGTCCGGTCTGTCAGCCACGGGGAAGGGGCATTGCCAACGCACGTATCACTTGTTGGCAACAAGAAAAAAAAAAAAAACAAAGTTTCCAAATCGGGAAATTCATAAGCAAAGCTAATTTGGCCTCTTCCGGGAATCAATGCAGGTTCAAAAAAACACTGCACGTTTAGTGGTCTGGACTGACGAGACTAATAACCACAATGCACTGATTTTGCAATATATCCACCAGGAACCGGAGTTACGCTTGAAATTGTAAAAAAGAACGGTATTTTTTCCAGACACCGCTGCGCGTCGGCTGTTTTTACAAACGTACTGCAACGGTTGAGCGCGATGAACTACCAGTCTCACATAACCGTTGTCGGTGATGCCGGGGTAGCCCCTGCTGCTGCCGTTGCCATTATAATAGAGAATAGACTCTCGGTTTCCCGTTTCGACCCCGCACACGGCGCAGGGGAGTCAGCCCTCACCTGCATTGCATTAACCCGTCTTCTGCTCGATCATCTGAAAAAACTTCTCACTCCGGTTAAATGTCCCAATTACCGTGAGGTCCAGAACCTTGTCCTCGAGCTCGCCAATCGCTGCATCTAGACCCGGTCCTTCCCAAACCTCAACAAAGAAAACGTAGCGCCATGGACTGATCACGGACGGCCGGGTTGTGATTGTCTGCAAGTTGAGGTTGTGCGCTTTGAAAACTCCCAGAATATCGCATAAGCTTCCGAAATTGTCATTTTCCTTAATCACAAAGGTCAACAAAGACATCTTTTTTTCAGAAACCTTGTTGGCCATCGCTCCATCTGCCAGCTGGGGCAACGGGGTTTTCCCAAGAACCAAAAAACGGGTTGTATTGCCCTTGAAATCCTCAATCTGTGCCATTCGCACCGGAACACCGTGGATCTCGCTAGCAGTCAAGGAAGCAATCGCAGCGGTGCGTTCCCGTTCCTTCTCCGTCTTCAGGTTCGCCACGATCTCCACGGCCTTCGACGTCGACGAGGTGTCGATTTTCTGTATTCTGAGATTGTTGTCGAACTCGCCACGATGCAGAAACTTGTTGCATTGCGACCACACCTGCGGATGCGAGTAGATGGTGTCGATTTTGGATAGATCCGTTGAATACGTGATGAAGTTGTGGTGGATCGAGACAAATTGCTCGGCAACAACGGTGAAATCCGGGCTTTTTTCCGAGGATTCCAGAGTCCCGGTGCTTTGCTGGAGATCCCGTAGCTTTTGTTTCAGACTTTCCTCTTGAACAAACCAGTCCCGGAAGAGATCGTAGCTCAAAACAACCTGTCCATTAGACGAGTTTTCAAAAGGAATTATCGAGAAATCGCATTCGTCTTTGCTGATCGCTTTGAAACACGCGTTTATCGATGCTTGTGGATAATACACCACCGAAACCTCCTCCGACGAGAAGGTGTACGGTTCGAACTGCTGTCTTGCGGCCTGTTGCGGTTAGTAAGTGAGGCTCGCGAGTCGCCGTTGTTGTCCATGCTTACCTGGTGTGAATAAGTCCCCGGAGGTCCGAGATATGCGACTTTTATCGTAGTCATTGGGAACGACAAAATTCCAATGGTGATCAGTGTAATTGTGATACCTTGTTGGGTGAGTAGATTTCGCAACTTCGGTGAAAAATAATTTTTGTGTGGTAACTTTTTTTTTTTTTTTTTTTCATGAAGCGAAAGATCACACAGCAAAGATCCACGATCCGTGAAAAATCCCCAAGAATAGCCAACAGGGGTGCAAATAACCATGCTAGTACGTGCCATACTGCTGGACGGCTGTGTGGGCGTCTTGTTGACCCACTGTTCATTTAACTATAGACATTTACTCGGGCATAAACAGTCTTTAAGAGACCAAACATCTATCTCATCTGGCCCCGGCTTCTCCTCCATTCTGCCCTCTTAATTCTCCAGACTCTGCGCCAACTCAATCAGCTCCTCCATGTCGAACTCCTGCGAGCCCGAGTTGAAACTTCTCAACAGATTCAATCTCCTCTGGCTCATTGTCGAACTGTTGTCGCTCAACCCACCGTAAAACCGCTGCAAGTTCAGCAGCAACAGCTGGGATTCTTGCAGGGTGATTGGTGCCTCGCTCTCAACCTGTCCGTTCATCATAACCACTCCCTTCGAGTCCTTCAACTCCTGGTGGAACATAATCGTCGTGTGTGGCCGTGCAAACTCCTTGTGTAGCTTGTATTCTGCCAGAGAGGTGATCAAAACATGGGTCGTGTGCGGCCCAACAAAATTCCACTGCACAAAATGAATCTCCATAGGCGTTTGCTCGGAATCGCCCTCCACCTCGGCCGTTTCCTTCGGTAACGGCAGAACAAAAGTCGGATTGGCCCGAGCGTGTCCGTGCAATCTGTCAAATGTTTGTCCGGGCACAACGGCACTCAGGGTATTCTCGTTCTTTTGGAAACGCAATCTCCACAGCATTTCAATCTCTTGTAACCCGAGATCGTGCAGCTTTTCCACGTTCATGAACGAGTCCAGAGTCTTGTACGGCTCTTTCGGGGTCTGTGGATCGATGGGACCCCTAGACTTGACGGGCTTTTTGGCTTTGGCAGCCTGCGATCTTTCGTATTTCTCGAGCTCAGCCAGCGGATCAATCTTGTTCATCTCCTTCTTGGTCTTCTCAATCTCGTCTTTCAACTTCTCCTTCAATTCCTCGGGGTCTGAAACACCGATCTCCTTGGCCTTCTTCTCCAGCTTCTCCTTGTAACGGGCCAAAACGTCACGCTCGATCGCCGCTTTGGACTGGATGAACCGCACGCTCACCACCGACGCCCCACGCACAAACCGCGAGTACCGGAGCACCGCACTCCTTGAAATCCCCGTCTTGACCAGTTGTAAATGCATCGTTGATAGCACAGATCTGTAACCGTCTGGAGTTTTTTCGACATACATATTTCTCGAGAAATATGGAGAAGGTGAGAGATTGAAGAAAAAAATAAAAAACAGTCTGCCATTTTGCAGCTACGGGCAATTAACAATCTGTCATGACTTGTTATGTGCAAGGGATCTAAGATACTGCTGCTACACACTAATTTCCTTCAAAGACTCGCTCACCTCGAAACGGGCCTCTGTGCGGGCCCGAAGCTCCTCCACCGTGGTATTCGCGTCGATCTCCACCAAAACCAAACCGTTTTCGGTCACGTCGAAAACTGCTAGCTCTGTAATTATCCGACTCACGCATCTGGCTCCCGTCAACGGGAACGTGCACTCCTCAAGGATCTTGGCATTGCCCTTCTTGTCGTTGTGCTCCATCAGAACAACCACACGCGTCTGATCGGGGTTCGAAACCAGGTCCATCGCTCCACCCATACCGTTGATCCGGCCTGGCAACCCCCAGTTGGCCAGGTCTCCGCGAGCAGAAACCTGTAGACCACCAAGCATGCTGAGATCGATTCTGCCCGATCTGATCATGGAAAACGATTCTTCTGACCCAAAGAGCGACGCTCCCTCGTTCAAAGTGACCGTCTCCTTTCCTGCGTTGATCAAATCAGGGTCTTCTTCGCCCTTCTTTGGGTACTTTCCAAATCTAAGCAGTCCATTCTCGCTCTGGAAATTGATCTCCACGTCTTTAGGAAGCAATTTGGCAGCCAAAGTCGGCATTCCAATGCCCAAATTGACTGTCATGCCGTTCTTCAGCTCCTGCGATGCTCTCTTGACGATCTTGACACGTCTCAATTGCGAATCCGTCATCTTAGAATAGTCCAAATCGGCAGGGTCACTTCCGTCATCCAAAGTCAGGATCTCAATGTCCTTCGGACTGTTTGATTGAACAACTTTTGAAACATAAACACCGGGGAGATGAACGTCTTCCGGCTTGATTTCACCGGGCTCCACAATGTGTTCGGCCTCAACGATTGTCTGTTTGGCTGCTCGTCCAAAAACACTGTTAAAGTTCCGTGCAGACCCTTTGAACCAGCAGTTCCCTAAAGTGTCCGCCTTGTACGCCTTGACGAAAGCAACGTCTCCGTAAATCGCCTCTTCCAACAAATACTTCTTTCCATTGAAAATTCGCGTCTCCCGTGGCTTTGAAAACTCTAGAACTTGTCCATTCTCCCCGTACTTGATCGGAAGCTTACCCTGTTCGACCCAGGTGTCGGCCCCAGTCGCCGTGTAGAACGCCGGGACACCGGCGGCGGCAGCCCGCGTGCGTTCGGCCAGATTACCTTGGGGACAAAGTTCAAGCTCAATTTTTCCCTCCAGATAAAGTCTGTTGAACGTCTTGTTGTTGCCAAGAAAAGACGAAACCATCTTTTTGATCTGACCGCTTGTCAGCAGTAGTGTCAATCCACGGCCGTCAATTCCCGCATTGTTCGAAACAGCCGTGATACCTTTCACGTCGGGCCGCTTGAGAACGCCCTTTATGAGGTCCTCGGGCAGTCCACACAGTCCAAACCCACCGCTGAGCAACGTGAACGGCTTCGTTGGAAGGTCTTTCAGAGCCTCGTCCACGGAATTGACCACCTTTGTGGAGTGCAAGCGGCAAAAAAACGCACTTTTCAGGGTTCTTTTTGCGAGAAACATAGTGATGGAAACAGGAAAAACGTCTCGACGTATTGAATCCACTACAGAGCCGACGATGAGGTTTATATAATCTCTGGTTCCGGTGGGGTTTTTTTTTTTTGTTTTACCCCAGATTTGGGCAGATTTCCGCGCCCCACACCGGCCGGACGCACTTTTCCGACATCATCGGAAGAGGACGTGTTTTATCCAGCAGTCGTCGCGAAAGACGCTGACGACGTCTCCGCTGGGCCGATCGACGCGTCGCTGTTGTGTTTTTTTTTACGTTCCACAAATTCGCGGGGAACAAACGTGTAAAAAATGATCTGTAAATGATGAACAAAAAAGGGGAACTTGGCAACCAACCAACCACACATACCACTATCCCGTCTGTAATGACACCGATATCGCTTCTCGACAACCCGTCGCCCGCAAAACCAAAGCGCAAGAGAATTGTTCCGCCCGAGCGACGGAAAAAAGTAGCCCAGGCTTGCGATAATTGCAAGAAGAGAAAGACCAAATGCATCAACATCCACGGCCACGACAGTGGGAAAAGCTGTCAGTTCTGTCAGCGGCGTGGACTCGTGTGCGACTACTCGTTTGTGGACAAGAGAACGCTGAAACCAGCGCGCAAACACGGAACAGAGACGGACTTTGACGACGAGTCTGACAAGAGCGCCAGTCCCGTGTCCAGCACATACACAATCCCGCTTCCAAGCCGGCACCAGCCGCGACTCACGGCCATTCGGTCTACTGCGACCGCTTCGCCACTTGTTCTGTCGCGGGGAAGCACTCCGAACGACAAACGGGTCGCCACAGACAGCTCCATCACATTGTACATGCAGAATCTACAGCCGTTGTCTGGGTTTTCGTTCTCGGATCGCCACAACAAGGACGGGGAAGAGAACGAGGACGAGCAGATTGAGGTGGAGGAGAGTGCGGACGAAAACGAAAACAAATTCACCGCGGAACAGACAAGCAAACAGGCCGAAAACGCTCCTTCCGGCTACACATCGCGGTCGAATTCAAGCCGAAAAAGCGTGCACAGCACGTCTCCGTACTCCACGACGTCGTCTACCAACAGAAACGTGTCGATATCGCTACTTCAGAACGGCAAGAACTCGCGATTGCTGTGGGATTCGTCCGGAAACCTGCGATATCTCGGAGAAAGCTCTGCTCTTTCGCTGCTTTCTCAGTGCAGAAAGCTCTTTGCGAAACTGGATTTCACCAAGGAGTCCAAGTTTGTCAAGGATCCGAAACGATTCAACATCGTGGACGCCCCGGGTTTCAACAGCACGCAAAATCCGGTCCAACTGCCGCCCCGCAAGTACACCGATTACCTGATCAAACTGTTCAAGGAGAACGTCAACGACTTGTGCTACGTTTTTGACATGGAGGTGTTTGAGAAAATCACCGTTCAATCCGTTTATGATGACCCGTTCATGGCCCCGGGAAACAAGCTGTGTCTTTTGCACCTGGTGATGGCTCTCGGGTCTATTTACGCCAGAGTTTCGCCGCCGCCCGCCGATGTACTCGCCAGTTACAAGACCAGCATTGACCCGACGATCTTCTTCGAGAGCGCGCTCAACATCATGAACAGCATCGAGGACGACGGCAATTTGTGGTGTGTCCAGGCGTATCTGTTGATCTTTTTCTTCTACCAGGGGTCCGGCAAGCGCAATACGTCGTGGATCAATCTCGGAATCGCGGTCCGGTACGCACAGGCGCTGGGACTCAACCGCAAGTACGTGAACGAGTCGTTTGTCGAGCGGAATTACGTCATCCACCGGCGCAAGGTGTGGCGGACACTGTTCATTTGCGACCGGATCTCGTCAATCCATCTGGGACGGCCGTTGTCGATCAACGAGGCAGATTGGGACGACATGGGCTCGCTGGAATCGCTGCAGAACAAGGACCTGAAGGAGTTGGCGCAGATGGCGTTGTGCAGACTGTTTTCACTGCAAGCGAAAGTTTACAACAGCGTCTACCAGGCTCCCAATATCAACAGCACGACGGCGAAAAGACTAATGATGCAGCTCAAACGGTGGCTTGCAGACCTTGATCCGCATCTCCAGGTGGACCGGACCACCGAGATCGACTGGAAAAAGAGTTACAGCTCGAACCACCCGTTGTTGTTGCTTCATCTCTGTTTTTTGCACGGAATCACTCTGTTGTGCCGGCCTTTTTACCACTATTCGATGATCAAGTTCATCAAAAAATACAAGAACGAGTGCGACACCGACGACAGCGAGGACCACGTGGTGGCCACATTTTTTGACTCGTGCATCAAGTCGTCGTTGCTTCTGGTGAAGCTTGTCGAGTTCTTCTTCAACAACCAGATCCACCCGCTCAAACCGTACGTTCTGATCAATTGCGTCTTCCACGCGGGCCTGATCATCGGATTGTATCTGTTTGCGTTCTCGTTGCAGCCGCAGGACCCGCTGTTCAAGGACAACGCGGAGCTCAACAAAAACGCGTTCAACATGATGATTGCAGCCATCAAAATTCTGTCGTCGTACGGCCAGATCGACAGCTCCAGCAGCAGATACGCCGAGATCCTGCTCGAGATGTTTGAGCCCATTTTTGGAGCCCTCAGGGGACACAATCTTCTGCGTGTTTTCCACGCAGAAACGGAATTCCCACACACCAACGTTGACATCTTCCCGGAAATCAAACGAGGAAATTGGCCCGGTGGAATCTCGCTGGTGAACTCGCCGGTCGCGGCCGAGTACGGCAATAAGGAAGTAGTTCCTTCGCCGGTTCTGAACGAGGAACCGTTCACGGAGTTGAAGAAGTTTGTCGAGGGACTCTTCTTCGAGGGATTTCATTCCGAGGATAACATCTCGCCGATGTCGTCGGCCAACACGAACCAGCTGTTTGATTCGATGGAAATGTCAGGGTCCAGCTCTGCAGAAAAGACCAACCCGGGAACACAACAGCCCGCACGACAGTTCGCCAACGCGGCCACCCCCGCGCCCGCAATTCCCCACACGGACTCCAATCTGGACGTTTTGCACGAGTTTCTGTACAATGACCTCGGAGACGGGGGGATTATCTTCGACAATGTGTTTTAGATTGAATGAATAGAATGAATCAAGCGTATGTATTTTATTGTGGATCTGCACAGCCAAGATCTCGAGAAACGTTTTTTTTTTTTTTTTTTTTTTTGCAGATTACCCGTTTGGGAAAGAGGTAAACAACGCAGTCAATCTATAAAATTTAAATCTCGAGATCTGACCCGACCCAGATCCACTCGGCTTGTTGCTGCAACCGAACAAGTGGACAGATACAGTCAGGAAAAAAAAAGCGCTTTGTTTAAGCGTGTTTGTCCAAGCGCACACTTTGGAGACTTGAAGGTGTCAAAAGCGCAGCTTTCTCAGTGAATACGGAGATCTAACAGTGCGCAGGAGGCAGCCGCCCAGAAGTACCACATGTCGACGACGTCTACTTTGCCAACGACCTTTCTCACAGCCACGCGGACAAGGGTGTCTGGCGAGTCGACGACGGGGTCGTCCTCGTCGTCCTCTTCGTCGTCCTCGTACGCCATACCATCAGTGTCTGTTCCGTCCAAAGAGGTGCACAACCCGTATCTGCAGGAGACCAACGTGAAACAGGGGACATTTTATGCGATATTTCTTCCGATCGTGGCGGCCTTTGTGGCCGCTTTTCTGATGGGTCTGGCATATCACCGATTCAAGGCCAAGAGCCAGGCCAAGTTTGTCAACTTGAGCGACGACTCGTTCGACTCGGATCTCGAATCCAAGGACGAGGCCCGTCTTTTTTTCAGAGCCACCCGCTCGGAAAAAAGCAGTCTGGATCTCGTCAAGTCGCGCAGCGAGCTGCAATCTGTGCGGTCACTGGCGGCCTCGTTCGACGCGATCGCTGCCCCTGAACTCCAGAAGGACTTCACCCGGCCAGACATGCTCAGCCACATGGTCTACCCGGACTCGAGTGGCGGTGCACGTGTGGCGGTGAAGTCGGGTTCTGTTCTCCAGTTGAAAGACCCCGATCTGGCCATAGCCGGCTCCAACTCTACATCCAAGGAGGGAACCTCCTCCTACTACTCGCTTGCAGAGCCCGAAAAGGCCATGACGCAATCCACCGTCTCGATCCCAAACAACAAGACCCATTTCCATAAAAAAACCATCAGCAGCGTGGTGTTGGACGAGTTCATCTCGACGGGAGAACTGCCCAAACTAGGCGTTGAAAACGAGGCCGTTGGAAACTCCATGTATGCAAGTCCAACCGACTCGTACAAAGAACAGCAGACGAGTCGGTCCGCGTCTCCTTCACGGAGTTCCAGTCCCGTGCGGTCGCTTTCGACTCCAAAACAAACCATTTTCGCCCAAACTCCGTCGCGAAGCCCTACAAGAGACTCGGTCCAGAGCTGCTCCCGGCTATCGGCCCGAAGCCCCGCACGCACTTCTCCGCGCAGCTCGGCCCGCAGTCCGACGCGGAGTCCGACAAGGAGTCCAACACACAGCCCCTCGCGCAGCCCAACTCGCAATACAGCCCGCTATTCACAGCGTAGCCGGGGAAAAAGTCTCACGAGAACCAAAAACAATAGCCCCAGTCGGGCCGGCGTAAGTCCAGGAACCGTGCTCGGGTCTGTCACAGGATCCGTCGGGGGATCGCTCGGAAGTTCGTTCAACGACGGATCACCGCACACGTTCAACATCACAGTGCCACATCCGTTCAGTCTGGCATTCCAACCAGAAAACCAGTCGCCATGAGATTTCCTGATAGTGTGTATGATGTAGTCGATGAACCCGAACTACGTGGGGGTTTGTGTTAATATACGAAACAATTGACAATGGTGTAGTGATGTAGCTGTAGTTTAGAAGTGGTTTCAAAAATTGCTCCCGAAATATGAGGTTCAAGAGAAAGGATAAAATCACCTTTCCCCAGAGATTTTTCAAAATCACTGGTTTTTTAAAAATTATCAGGAAAAATCAACTATAACCAAACAACTCACACAGATTCAAATACACCCTCAATTCTCTGACTCTCGTCTCGTAAAAACTCCAACCTCTGCTTGTCCTGTTTATCCTCCCGTCCTCCCTACCTCCAGTCATCCCGTCCTCCGTCTTCACCAATCCTACGCTTACGTAATCAACTCTTCGTTCAAATTTATTAATTAATCAGCATCCTGCCCGTTCAGACCGCCCACCAGCCCGCGCAAACAAACACCCGCGTCGCACAGACCGTTCTGACCGAGCCGACCTGCTTACACAATAATACATCCTCCACTGTTCCCCTCTGGGGTAGCGGCAGCGGCGTTGGCACCCTTTGGCTTGGCCGTCAGAGCGATTCTCGCAGCCTCCGTGAAAACCTCGTTCACCCCTCTGTTTTTCATCGCCGAACACTCCAGATATCTCAGGGCACCGATCTCCTTCGCAACGGTCAATCCCTCCTCGTAGCTCACCAATCTTTTCGGCTGCCCGTTGCTGGTCACGTGATCCGCAACAACGGCTCCTGCGTCCTCCTGTGCGTCTGTATCGGCATCAGTTCCTCTCAAATCCGCTTTCAGGCCCACCAGAATCAACTTGACGCCCTCACAGTGTTCAAGAATCTCTCCGACCCACTTGTTTTTGACGTTTTCCAGCGAATCGTGCGAGTCAATGGCGAAACAGAGAATGATACAGTGCGTGTCGCTGTAGGAAAGAGACCGCAGTCGGTCAAACTCCTCCTGTCCGGCAGTGTCCCAAAGAGACAACTGCACCTGCTGGCCGTCTATGAATATGTCGTGGATGTAATTCTCGAAAACAGTTGGCTCGTAAACCTGTGGGAAGTATCCTCTAGTGAACACGTTTAACAGCGACGTCTTACCACAGGCACCGTCACCCAAAATGACTATTTTCCGTTGCACTGAAACTGATGTTAGTAACAAAACCCCATGTTTTTCCCGGGAAACAACTTACCTGGCTTTGGAGCACTCCCACACAGCGGCATGTTGATGTTTTCTGTTGTTCACGCTTCTTCGTGTTTCGTGTTTACGTGTAGAAATTTGCACGCAAAATACAATGTCCTTCGGTTCTAGACCTCCAATTCCGATTCTTCAGCACGTTTTAGCGAGCCGTCAAGATATCAGCGTATCTAACCCCGTTTTAAGCTCAAAAATGCGGCTTCTCGATCCTGCGTCCTGCTGGAACCATTTCCTTTACACAGACAATTTACGTTTTCCATTTTCGGCGAGCTAAAGCCGTGCAAGGATGTTTAGAGCGAGGCCAAATAAAAATTTCAAAATCAAGTCAAGGTAGACCGAATCTGATTCTGGGGTATTACGGTCTTCACTATGGCGCGCAAAGACTCCAAGACAGTCAAGCTCGGAAAGAATCCGCTCTTTCAGGCGCTTGAAGGGAAAAAAACTGCTCCAAAACCGGCCAAAATCAGTCGCTCGAACCCGTTACTGCAGGCACTGAAAGGAGACAGATCTGCTAGAAAAGAGTCAAAAACCAACGACAACCCACTGTTATTGGCCTTGCAAAAAGGGAAAAAACCCAAGACCACACAAGTGACACAAAGTCGGGAAAATGAGCTCTCTAGAGCACTGAAGGGTCAGAGAACGCCACTGAAAAAGACGAAAGCAAAGCCAACCAACAAGACTCCACAGCCGGTTGGATTGCACGTCAAGATTGGACGCGGAAAGCGCGTTGAGCTGGTCTCGCGGAGAAACTTGAAGCTGGGACGGTCTTGACGAGTGGAGCTCATCTCTCAATTCTGGTGTAAGGATGTAGAATATTAGTCGTGTACAAAACAAATGCGATTTTTTTGAGTTTTTCGGTGACAAGAAAAAAAACCATCAAATTGAACCAAAACCAACTGCAACACAGACAACCACTCCATCCACGAGAAACCATGTTGAGTTTGCGAGCATTGCTAGGCTTTGGCAACAAAGCTGGAGCCATCCAGCAGAGAGGAGTGTCGATGCTGGCGTCGTTGGCACCAGCGCCAAATTCGCAGGTCAATCAGAAAAGACTTGGTCGTGGTCCTGGATCCGGGTTGGGTAAGACGTCCGGAAGAGGTCAAAAGGGTCAGAAGGCCAGAGGCTCCGTTCCCCACTGGTTTGAGGGTGGTCAAACACCCATCTACAAGCTGTTCCCAAAAAGAGGATTTTACAGACACCAGAAGCTGGAGTTGAACGAGGTCCCTTTGATTAGAATACAGAAGTTCCACGAGCAGGGAAAACTGAACCTGGAGCCAGGCGAGGTTCTTACGATGCACAAAATGAAACGTCTCGGCTTGATCAGCGGAACCATGAAGGATGGCGTGGCCATTCTGGGAACAGGTTCTGGCTTGTACAACCTGAACATCAAGATCGAGGCCACCAAGGCCTCTCAACCGGCCATCGAGGCAATCGAGAGAAACGGCGGCTCGTTCACTGCAAAATTCTACTCCAGAGCCCTTGGATACCGCGTCCATCACTCTCCAGAATGGTTTATCCGCAAGAGAGGCTACCTTCCGTTGCAGGCCAAGCCTATTGCCAGACGTGACATTCTGTATTATTCGGACCCTAAGAGAAGAGGATATCTGGTTGATTCTGACTACGTGAAGCAGATCCAGGTTGGCGAGACCGGCAAGTCGACTCTGAAGGTTGAAAGAAAGACTGAGTTGGAAAAGGAGTTTGAGAAGCTGAGCGAGAGATCGCAAAAAGACCTTGGTGTCAAGGGTTTCACCAACAACGCTATCATCAGCTTCAAGGATCTCAAGCTGTGATTCGAGGGCGTCTTGTATATAATTAGGATAAAAAGAATACGTTATTATTAGTACTCTGGGATCGGATTTGACAGAGTGCAAAAAAAAATTGGGTTTGAGGGGTGCTCCAATTTTTCAGCACTTTACCAGTCACTACTATGCTATGAAGGATCACCAGTCATTTTCTCCCTAATGCTTTCCTCTATCATGTAGACTACGCCCAAACTGGTGTTTCCTGTCACAAGCAACGTCTAACCCAGAACTCCAGCCGGGTACAAATTTCTTCAAAAAACCACGTCTGTTCTAAAGACCCATTTTTCCCCAGACTTAACGAGTTCCGCCTCGTGAAGCAGACAATCGTCCCCATGTTTGTGGAACAGAGCCATCCCTGTCTCCGGTTTCACGCCTACAACTCCTTGTTCGCCCTTCTTGACGTGATTTTGGTAAAAAATCGTCTTCCCACCATCCAGATCCTCTCCACTCAGATATATCAAAACTGTCCACTTGGTAGGTCTCCCATTTCCAACAGTGACAGACTCGTCATAATGTTTGCCAAAATAATGCCCCTTGACGTATCTATAGATTCTCAGATTCTCATTAAACCCAACTGACTGGTCCATGTCATCTGATATCCAGTCATCGACTCTTCCCTCGTCACGGTTGTGCTTCAATAGTCTGCTGAAATATCGGAAAAGCGTCTCTGCCGTCGTGGTATCGGATAACGAGGTCCGATCGTTGACCCTCGCAGCATACATTTTGCTCTTTATTAGCGGTGTGGTTTCCAGTGGAAGACCTTTCTCAACAGAATCAACAAGTTCTCGACATTGCTCTTCAGTGAAAAATTTAGAAACCTTGAAGATTTGATGGGGTATTATAGACTCGAACTTTGGTTTGTAGAGCGATTGATCGGATTTGTTGAGTTTCTGGATTGACTCGGGAAAGCGAAACACAGGTTTCAAGCTCTGCGGGCATTCGCTCGACTTGGATATCGTTTTTTTCTTAGCCATGGCAGAAGTAATTCGATAAGCAGGGTTGATTTGAAAAGTGTCGCTGCCTTTACTACGCGATAATTGATCTTTTTTTCAGTGATAATGATCTGGTGCAAGGATGTATTTCCACACCAGTGGAATGATCGTCCACTATTTCCGTTTTGTTCTTCGCTTTTACTACTATGGTTATTGTTATAAGGTTACTTGGCAATCTGGGCTGGGCTGAGCCCAGATAGCTAAGCCCAGATTGAGGTATAAATACCGGCCAAGTTTCCCACTTTTTCTTTTGTACATTCTCCCGAATACGTTACTGTTCATTTTTCAATACTAAGGCAAAGTTCGATAACGTAACAAATTAGATTAGACTGAGTTAGTTGCCAGTACTAGAATCTCTCGTGATTATTATAATAAAGAGTTAGAATAACTCATTCGCGGGCACATAAAAGTCTGACATGGCATCCATGCTGGGAGAGTCGAATCCAAGATACTGAACGAGAAGTCTACAGAATCGAATTGGCTTACCCAACCCGTTACGTTATCAAAATTTAAACTTGCCTTTGTTCCGATGGCAAATATTGAATCATTATTAGAAGCAGCTAAGGCGCTCAACTTATCTGAGGTGAAAGGAGATGACCACGTAAGGATCATATATGAACTACTCGATAAGTTTCCAAGCTCCGGTTCTTCGTCCCAAGCCAGATCTTTTTGGAATGGATCTTCCACCACCATTCCAGATTCTGTCTTCACTGATGGAGTCAAACATATTACCAAACTGAGCCATACTAAGGTACATCGCATCTTACCATTCATTACACATTGGAATGCGATTAGTGCTTTATTTGCTTCACTAGGATACTCTGATGTCATTGATGACATTAACAACAAGAAGAAAACTGACTTCAAGAGCTCCGATCAAGATGATTACCAGCTCGCTCGACTCTACAAGTCAACCCTCCAAGCCGGACCAATATACGATTTTGACCTATTATTCAAGAGATTTTCGGATCATCGGTTTGTCAGAACCTTGATCAAATTTCACGAGAAGTACCTTCCAGATAAAGCTTACATTGTTGTCCCAAAACTACAATCTGAGCTCTCTAAGATTTCTATCGGGTTAAACGCAACGTTTGAACCAGCAACAAAGTCCAAAGTGATTAATATCTACAGAACCTTGAAGGATTACCAAGCTGATGTCGATGCATTGAAGGTTATCATGGAACTCACTCGGAATGTTGCTCCACATCTACGGACAGTTACTGACAGAAGTATCGTCTTTATCACTCCTCCTGAAGACAACGAAGTCACCATTGACGAGTTCTTTGACGAGATGCTTCATTTATGTTTATCCAGCAATATAGAGCTACGGCGAGACAAAGACGGGAATTCGTATTCTAACAAACACATCCTGTTATAAAGTCTGACAAAAAGAGATCAAAGATCGAAATTAAAATATTCAGGGGCCAAAAAAAATACAAACTAAATAATTATTTTTCGATATTAATGTATTCTGATTATACTCCCGCAATAATATACATGCAAAACACTTACCACCCCCTGGCGTGGTAGTTGAGATTATCTTCCCAATCATCTCTCTCGTCAGATCCGTCTTGCTTGATAAGCCGATCATCAATGAAGTTATCGCTGCTCACTTGTTGCGACTCCGAAGGTAAAAGTTTCAGCTTGTTTCCCATGATGCCGTTGGCGATGATGCTATTGTCATTGCCGGAGTCATTGCCGGATCCACTAGTCCCCACAGTAGCGATCGGCTGCTGCTGCTGCTGCTGTTGCTGAGGATGGTGTCCAAAGTATTCCGCCAAGTTCGTCGAAGAGGCATGTATCAATTTGTTTTCGTTGTTGATGGAATCAACGATATTGGACGGGAGCTCTTTGGAAATCATCTCCATCACTGTTGACGATGGAGAAACCCTTGACAAATATGAGCTCGTCCGTGTCTCCAGCTTTGGTCTTTGTGCCATGTAACTTCCCTTTTGGTCGCTCGCACTTCCTCTATGGAAACTATGCACAGACCCGTTTCTCGAGTGAGACCCCGGGATATCGATAGAGGTTGTCGTAGATTTCACACTCGATGAGTAAGTTGATTCTTGTTCTTCTTTCTCCTCCATTAGCGACAGCCCTGTAGGTTGTTTGCGACAGTGACTCGAATGGCGGGGAAGCGACGGAGCCGATCCCTGATGCTGTGTGATAGGCGACGACTTTCTGCCGGGTTCCCTCGAAGCAATGGCTACGTTCGACAGCTTGGAGGTTCCGGCCGAGCCCAGTTGTCTTCCACCGGCTCTTGACTGGCGATGCAAACTTGCTGTTGGAAGAAACATATGTGTGGACAATGCTGTTGGCAGTAAAGTTGCTGCAGTTGGAGGAGCATTCGATTCATGATGCCTATCGTAATGTCCATTTTGTTCACCGGTGGGAGGATGAGGCCGTCTGTTATTGGCGAAGAATGACGCGAGTGAGATGGCAGACTTCGAGACCAAATGATGGATCCCGTTTGAGTTGGTTCTTCCCAAAGGAGGACGCTGTGGATGATCGTGTCCCCCGTCAACGGCCGCTGCTGCGGCCGCAGCAGCTGCTGAGGTGTTGGAGGAGCGTCTCAGCATTGAGGGAACCGCGTCGTCAGCTGGAGGGGATATCACGTTTGCTTGTGCATTGACATGTGAAGACGATGTAGACGCTTTAGAGTTCATTGCGGCGAGCTCGAAATGCTCAGTGTTGAGATGGATACTGTTGTGATGAGAAGATGACGGCAATGTGGGCGGAGCAGCAAGCCTTGGACTCTTGACTTGCTGTTGCTGTGGATGCATCGGTTTCACTTGGTTCGATGCACCTTGTTCGTCGGCCATTTTATCGAGGAAAAGTCCACTCAAAAGCGACCTTTTCATAACGGGCTCCTCCTTTTGTTTGCTGTAAGACGTGGTCTTGTTGAAATCGAGATGTTCCTCCTCTAATTCATCGTCATCCTCGAAATCAGAGTCTCCCGACAGAGACGACCAATCAGACCCATCAGAAAACTCGTCGTCGGATGAGAACAAAATCTTCTGGCTGCGTTCGTCCTGTCGGTTCTTCCCCTGATCGAAAAGCGACACCTGAGACCTCTGAGTCTCTGAACGTGGCGAAATACCAACGCTTGCAGCCTGTTGACGACTGGCCACGCTTGACTGGTCATCCTGTCGCGGACGCCGATCTTTGGTAGGAGGGGGCAGATGCATGTTCTGATGTTCCTGAACAGGCTTGGTGGTCGGCTGCGGCTGGTGGTCAGTTGGCGAGTGCTTGGATTGCCGCTTCTGCTGGTGGAACAAACCTTGGTGCTGTGGAAGAGCATGCTGATGCAGTTGCTGCAACTGTTGTTGATGGAACAAACTTCTTACTTTTGGAACGGGTTGATCGTGACGGAGAGGCGGAGACTTGACACGATGTTGCGGATGTGCATGCGGGTGGTGATTTGGATGGTGGTGGATGCCGTCTTCCATGTCGGGCGACGGGGTATTTTCGATGTAAAACATGCGGTCTCTGGTCTTGTTGTGTTCCGGTGTATGCTTGTTCTTGGTGTATATGGAATCATCAGTGGAAGACTTCTGTTCTTTCTGTATGAGGTTCTGCTGATGATTGAGGTTTTCCTGTGTAAGAGATATCTGAGGGGGCTGCGACACGCGAGAATCTGAGGCCGACTTGGTCCTTTCTTGCAGCGGCCAAGTGACGTTTTCGATATCTGGGTCGGACTCGTGCTCGCTGGTAGAAACCTCTGCTGTGATCTCCTTTGCCTCGCTCAGAGTGTCCACGAAAGTTTGGCTCTTCTTGCGCACTGCTTGTTCGTTCGAAGACGCCACGGGCTGCACAGCAGAGACCGGCGATGGGTGTCTAGAATGCGATGAATTTAAGCGTTTGAGCTGCTTTCTGTGCGTGCTCCGTGCAGCGGACTCAATGAGATCGGTGGAGCCGGTAGAAATCTCGATCAAGGTGGAGAAATCGTTGTAGTCAAAATCGTTTTTCAGCAGCAGGTTTCTGTTGACAACACGCCAGCTGATGTTCTCCAGCCGCTTGCCGTTGGTTATGAAGTCACTCGACTTGATCAGCGTGGTCCATAGCGTCAAAACATTGTCGAAGTTGATTGCCGAGAGCTGGTCTCTGTTCTGGTGCAGAAGCTCCAGAGTCGATTGCTTCAGCTCCAGAAACGGTGGCGACTTTTTTCGATTATCCAGGTGGGACATTATTGGCAAATAATGGCTGTAACTTAGACTGAAAAAACGCACGTACGCATGGGTTCGATTACCCCGTGCAACAAGTTAGCGCACACACACAGTCTGGGCTTTTTTGAGTGCTGAAATCACTCTGTCCTTTGTTCAGAGAAGAAAAAGGGGAAACTAAAACAAAAGAGCCTTTTCCAAACCAATCCTTAAAAAAAAAAACACAATTTCTTCACCCCTATTCTGGAGCCCCGCCAAATTTTCTTTCCCCAGACACATGACCAGACGGCAGCGGGTACGAGAGTCCGAGCCCCGGAAATACCCTGAGCCAGCAGGGCTCGGCGGGGCATTCGCGACGGCTCGCTGCCGGGCGGCCTGGTGACGTGAAAAAAAAACCCGTGTGGGCCGCGCATAGAAGGTCATGCGCGGGCCCGTTTTCTTACGGCACTGCATGAGAGAGTTGATCCGGATTCGGTTATCTACATTACGTCAGCAGGCAAGTCTTACAAGACGACACTTTTGAAGGGGGAAAGGCAGGCTAGCGACTAATAGCCAGATTGGCGTGAGGAAAGTCGAGTGTCCGCGTCTCCAACACTGTCGTTTAGGCGCATAGGCGGCGCGACGAACGCAGTCGCAGCCGACACAACTAGACTGACTGAAATTATCTGGTTTAAAATTTTCTCCATTGGATAATTTTCGGCTCAACTTTTCACCTTGAGGTTTTTTCACAATGATGTTTTGAGGAAAAATTTCCGGCCTAAAACGCTATATACACGGACGTTGCGAATAACTGCTCTAGCAGCCGTAGACTTCATACTTTTCCTACGGTAAAATCAACCTCTGTACAATTCCTCGATAATACGGTCTCCCAGCACCGTTTCTTTCACAATCCCCTGAACATGCCATGGCATCACCCTTCCGTACCAGATAGCGTCGCCGTTTCTTTTGAAAACCAGCACGTTCCCCGCGTAAACGTGCCCGCCAATATGCGAAATGTATCCAACCTTTACCCCCGCCCGGTTCTTTTCTGAGTATAGGAGCTCCTCCTTGCCTAACACTGCTTCGAACTCTTTTGCTATGAGCGGAGCCATCTCTCCGCATCGAACGTCTCGCTTGAGATGTCCGCAAATCAAAACCATATCATTTTCAAGACTGCTCGAGTGAAATCCGCTGCGAAACTGCTGTTTAAGGGCCTCAAAGTTCTCCAAATCCTCCTCTTCCATCCCCTCAGGCGCACAGCTCAAATAGCCAATCATGAACTCCTCGACTTGCTCGTGTGGAACGTCTACAATGACTCCGTCAGGAAACAGTGCAAGCCGTGAGCTGCCATTTTGACGGGCCGATTCCTCGAACGAGGTCATGCTGGCCAAAACTGGATGAAACGGGTCCACAATTTTCCTCTTGTGTTTCTGTATTTCAGCTATAATGGTTCCAGGGGCCATTTCAAACCGACTTGGCCAGTTTTTGTAGTCAGAGTCTCCCGACAACACCAGAATATGTTTCCAGGGGTTTGCCTTGGAGTTCCGCAGCGGTTTGGCTGTGTCCAGTTGTTTATTGGCGGGGAACGTTGGCAGCTCACAGTGCGTACAGCCCGTATCTGTCTCTGGATCTGGACATTTCGACACAAACTCGTAGGAGGCTTTAAGCGGCCGACTTCGCGAGCTCGTCGAGCACAGCTCTCTTTTCAGCAATGAAGATCGTCCTAGTGACACTGTTGTGCGGAAAAGCGACATGTTCATTGCAAGATCTCTACCTAATGGTTCTCCCCAGTTCTCCAGATCCGGATCTTGAGAAAAATACCTACGCATTTAAAAGGTTGCGCGATTCGGCATTTAGACTCGGGGTTTTTACCGTTTACGGATATTTTTTTTTTCCAAGATAGAACCAAGCCTATCGGAATGCTTCTGAGCTCTTTAAACGTCACTAGCAATAGCATCGTCGGCAACATTGTGGTAAACGTCGAATCTTCTCTGGAAGGAGATCGGGATGTTTTTTCTGGCCTCCTCAACGACCTCCGGCTTCAACTCGCAATAAACAATCTCCTCATCGTGGCCTGCCTCAACGAGAACATCTCCGCTAGGATCAACAACCATAGAGTGGCCATATGCCTGGTAGCCACCTCCCTCGACATTTCTAGCCGGCGAACACATCACCACATAAACCTGGTTGTCGATTGCACGTGCAACGGCAAACTTGGTCCAGAAACGTGGTCCCGTCACGGTGTTGAATGCCCCGGGATAAAACATGATACCTGCACCCTGTCT
The DNA here is from genome assembly GCA_003709205.3 of Ogataea zsoltii. Classification (NCBI taxonomy): domain Eukaryota; kingdom Fungi; phylum Ascomycota; class Pichiomycetes; order Pichiales; family Pichiaceae; genus Ogataea; species Ogataea zsoltii. The sequence continues at coordinate 51,600 of PPKH03000044.1, read as the reverse complement.
TGCTGCCACCATTGCAAGCTCTGGGAACCGAATATCGTAGCAGATTGCCAATCCAACCTTACCGAAGTCGTCCAGCTCAAAAACAGTGGTCTTGTTTCCGGGAGCAAGACTAACCGACTCCTTGAAAGTCATCTTGCCGGGGATATCGATGTCAAAAAGATGCACTTTGCGGTGTTTTCCCACAATTTCTCCGGCCCTGTTGAACGTGAGGGAGGTGTTGTAAACCTTATTGTCCTCTCCAAGCTCTGGAAAAGAGCCACCGACAATGTTCACCTTGTTGGTTTTGGCTAGCTCGGACAGAAAGGTAGTGGTCTCGCCATTAGGAATGGACTCGCAGTAGTTCTTGAACTCCTCGACCGAGTATGGAGAGTTGAAACACTCGGGCAAAACCAAAACGTCCAGTTTTGGATCTTTGGCAAGCGCAGTGGCCGCAAAATCGCTAACCTTTTTCAGGTTAGCCTTCTTGTCATAGCCAGCATGGAATTGCAGCAGCGCAATTCTCAGGTTCTTCTTCAGAGCAGTCATCGTGGTTCTGAGAGACATGTTATTTCGTGACTAATCTGATTTCGTATCTTTTATCAGCTTTTTATTCACTTTCTCCAAAGGAGTCGGACAAGTCACGTGACCAAACAAAACAATAAAAAATTCTCCACAGCGCGGATTGCGTTATGGTTGAGGTGAGGTTTTCAGGAGATGCGGGATCGCAACCCCGAGACTAGATTTCAGAGATAAGATAGACCAAGAAACGGTTATATTGTTTATAAAAATTGACGAAATAGACAGGACGTGTGGATCACAAGAGCCAGCCCATCTCTCAACCAGTTCCAGCCATTTAGTAGAAGATAGGAATCTTGTTCCAGGTCCATGGATCATTGAATCTCAATCCGATGTCCAGTCCGCTGATTGCAGCAATGTCCTCCTCGGTCAAATCGAAGTCGTTCACCTCGAGGTTCTCAATCAATCTTTCCTTTTTGTTGGACTTTGGAATGATCAAAAGACCTCTTTGAGTGGCCCATCTAAGCAGAACCTTTGATGGAGAAACGTTGTGCTTCTCGGCAATAGACACCACGGTCTTGTGCTTGAACAGGGTGATGTTGTCAGTGGCCTTTGGATGGTCAAGTTCGACGAACGATTGCGGACCAAACGACGAGTATGCGGTGATGGCAATGTCTTCGGACTTGACGTACTCGATAAGTTTCTCCTGGGTGAGGTAAGGATGGTGCTCAATTTGCAGCAATTGAGGCTTGATACGGCAGCCTCTGAGCAGATCCTGGATCAGAGCACCAGAGAAGTTCGAAATACCGATCGACTTCACAAGACCCTGATCGACAAGCTCCTCCATGGCCTTCCAAGTGGTGGCCAATGGCACGTTTTCAAACTCCCAGCCATTCTTGCCGCAGTAGAATCCTGGAGGATACTTCTCCTCGAAAGGAACGAACTTTTGTGCAATTGGGAAGTGGATGTAGAAAATGTCCAGGTAGTCCAACTTCAGGTCGCCCAGAACCTTCTTGATGGCCTTCTTGACACTGTCAGGGTGGTGGAAAGAGTTCCACAGCTTGGAAACAATCACCAATTCCTCTCTCTTGACAAGACCGTCCTTAATGGCTCTGTTGACTCCTTCTCCAACCTCCTTCTCGTTACCATAGTCCATGGCACCGTCAAACAGACGGTAACCAGTCTTAATGGCTTCGTAGATTTGGTCGGCACAGATAGAGTTTTCGACCTTCCAGCAGCCGAAACCGATTTGCGGAATCTCAATTCCGTTGTTGAGCTTAATTGTAGACATTTTCGTTGTTTATCACCTGGTTACAAGAAGAAACAATCAATAGTAAACAGGATTGCTCCCCACATCGCGTGAATCCCCAGCTTTATATACCATTTTTTTGCCCTCGACAATTTTTGTGCGCAATTCCGCAGATCGGCCATTGTCTTTCAGAAGGCATTTTTGGCCCTCAATATCTGGACGAACGTGCCAGAATACTGTGACAAAACGGTAAATACCCCGCAAAATGGCAGATCGCGGCGTTTTCGCGGTGAATGTGCTGTCCCAAGAGTTTGACGCCCTATGAGGGTGAGATCTTTCCACCGAACTGAGACACATTCACGAGCGCAAATGATGCCAGATGACCTCAATGGCCCCCAAGGTCCCTTGACACGGACTCTCGAGTCCGTGCAATAAGCATTTTTTTTTGCCCGTATCAGGGGAAGCTCGAGACGACCAGCTGAGCCGTCCCCAGGGACCGAGGCGGCGAAACTTATCGGTGTGGGGAATCGTCGCGAAAAGAGTGCGCTTTGTCACGTGACAAAAGTCACAATCTCGGATTTTTTTTTTATTTAATTTTTCTGATATTTTTTTTGATCGAGTGTTTGTAGATAAGTCCTTGGCAAGAAATGGTTTGAAAACAGCTTTTTGGAAGCGTGATGGTAGGAATAATTGATGAAATCCAGGGCACGGCGCCAGACAAGCTGCCGTCCACCCTTTTGGACAAAGTTTATTTCGACAAAACAAAAGGACGCTGGGTTCTTGAAGACACTGAGAGCGGCGAGGAGTATGAGTACAACGACATCCTGGAGCGGTGGGTGCCGGTTTTCGAGGAGCCAGATGGCAAACGACCTCTTGAAGACTCCACGGAGGAGCTCAAACGCCAGAAGAAACAGAAGCTCGAACAAATGCGCCAGGAAAAACAGCTACAGAAAGAGGCACGTCAGCGACGCAACACATGCGTCTATGTGAGCGGAGTGCCTCTGGACGCCGAATTGAGCGAGATTTCGAGCGTTTTTAGCAAATACGGCATTCTGGCAGAGGATTTTGCCACCGGGAACAAGAAGATCAAGATGTACAAAGACGAGAACGGCAAGTTCAAGGGAGACTGTCTTGTGGAGTATCTCAAAGAAGAGAGTTGTCTGCTGGCGATTGAGTTTTTGGACGGGACTAAGTTGCGATTTGGCGACGAGAGTGAGTTACACGTTACTAAGGCGGAGTTCTCGTCGAAGCCGGCTCCGGTGACCAAGAAAGCCGACAAGAAAGATAAAAAGGCATTACGTAATAAATTACGTGAGATCAACAAGCGTGTGAGCGTTTGGTCGGACGAGGAGAACGAGACGGACGAGGAGACGCGACGGCTGCGAGAGGAGAAGACGGTGATTCTGTGGCACTGTTTCACGCGCGAGGAGATCAAGGAAGGCGGAGCCAGTGCGGTGTTGGACATCAAGGACGACATTCGCGAGGGATGTGAGGAGCTTGGAGAGGTGACCAAGGTACAGGTTTACGAGCAGGAGCCCGAGGGGGTTGTTTCTGTGCGGTTTAAAAGCGCTGTTGCGGCGGAACGGTGTGTGGAAAGGATGAACGGACGCTATTTTGCAGGCCAGAAGCTCGTTGCGCGCAAGTGGGATGGCCGGACGAGATATCGAGGGGGGCAGGAGGAAGGTGATGAAGAGGAGGCGGCTCGTCTGGCGAAGTTTGGCGACTGGCTGGAAAAGGAATAGACCATCTATATGACGGCAATTTGTGTTCTGAAATTGGCCGAGTTCGCCGGCAAGGTGCAACTATTGCCGGCTTTCGTGTAATGATCAACTCTGCTCATTTTCTTGGGAGCTCAATTTTTTGGTTTGAGGAGTTCGAAAAAGCTGAAAATTTTTTTATTTTTCAGCGAAAAACTGACAACCTAAGTATTGCTTTAGCTGTTTGTACCACCAACAGACACGATGCCACCAAAGAAGCAAGCTGAAGAAAAGAAGATCCTGCTCGGAAGACCGGGTAACAACCTGAAGTCTGGTATTGTCGGACTTGCCAACGTCGGTAAGTCGACGTTTTTCCAGGCCATTACCAGATGTCCCCTGGGAAACCCAGCCAACTATCCGTTTGCCACCATTGAGCCTGAGGAGGCGCGTGTTATTGTTCCATCCGAGAGACTGGACAAGCTGTACGAGATGTACAAGCCTCCTAAGAAGGTTCCGGCCTACATCACGATCTACGACATTGCCGGTTTGACCAAGGGAGCTGCTGCCGGAGAGGGTCTTGGTAACGCTTTCTTGTCCAACATCCGTGCTGTTGATGCCATCTACCAGGTGGTGAGATGTTTTGATGACGCTGATATCATTCACATTGAGGGAGACGTTGATCCAACCAGAGATCTCGACATCATCTCGAACGAGCTGAGACTCAAGGACATTGAGTTTGCCGAGAAGCATCTCGAGAGCATTCAGAAGATCACCAAGAGAGGTGGTCAATCTCTGGAGGTGAAGCAGAAGAAGGAGGAGGCTGTTTTTGTTGAGAAGTTGATCGAACTGCTCAAGAGCGGACAGAGAGTTGCCAACCAGAACTGGACTCCGAAGGAGGTGGAGATCATCAACAGCATGTATCTGTTGACCGCCAAGCCAACCATCTACCTGATCAACCTGTCCGAGAGAGATTTCGTCAGAAAGAAGAACAAGCATCTGTTGAAGATCAAGGAGTGGGTCGACAAGTACTCGCCTGGTGACGTCATCATCCCGCTGTCTGTGTCCTACGAGGAGAGACTGTCGCAAATGGAGACCGACGAGGAGAGAGAAGAGGAGGAGAAGAGAGTTGGTGCTCCTTCGATTCTGCCAAAGATCATCACCTTGATGAGAAAGAAGCTCGATCTGATCTCTTTCTTCACGGCCGGTGAGAAGGATGAGGTGAGAGAATGGACCATCAGAGACGGAACCAAGGCTCCTCAGGCTGCCGGTGTCATCCACACCGATCTGATGAAGACGTTTATCCTGGCCAACGTGATGAAGTACGATGATTTGATCGAGTTGGGCGACGAAGTTGCCGTCAAGGCTGCCGGTAAGTTGTTGCAGAAGGGTAAGGAATACGTTGTTGAGGATGGTGATGTCATCTACTTCAGAGCCGGAGCAGGAAAGAACTGATGAGCTGACCTAAGTTTGCTCGACGTGATGGTCAAGTCAGTAGAACGCCGTGTATCCGAGGTAATTTTAGTAGGATTTAAGCGTACTGAAGTGAAAACCGTGATTTTGTCAAGTAACCACCGTGATTTTGTTCCGTTGTTCCTTCCTCGGCTCAAGACTCTCGTCTCTAACATCAGCTTACGTAATCAAACCCTGAAAAAAATATAAATTTTCAAAGTTGAAAAATTAGTCTCACCGCTGAACCACTGCTACTTCTCACCAATCATGCTACGTTTGACGCCTACCACACGCGCGTGGTCCAGAATGGCCACGTGCACTCCATCTGCTGTATACATGCGCTCGATCTCGTCGTCCCTCGCACGGCTCGAGGACGCACCAAAAAGAAAGCCGCTCTCGAGACTGCCTATCGGAGGTTCGGACTACTCTAAGCAAACCATCAAGAAAAACCCTATCGAGTTTGTCACCTGGAAGGCTGCGGTTTTGTTTGTTGTGGTTGGCTCAGCGCTGACGTGGGTGTTTACGAATGAAAAGAAGAAGATTCAACTCAGAAAGGAGGCCGAGCAAAACAGAGGAATGGGTAAGCCGTTGATCGGAGGTCCGTTCAACCTCATTGACACCAACGGCGAGCCGTTCACGGATGAGAAGCTGAAGGGAAAGTTCTCGTTGGTTTATTTTGGATTCACACACTGTCCTGACATCTGTCCCGACGAGCTGGACAAGCTCGGGTTGATTCTGGATGGGCTGAAAAAACGTCACAACATCGACATTCAGCCTTTGTTTATCACGTGTGATCCCGCACGTGACTCGCCTGAGGTGATCAAGGAATATTTGACGGACTTCCACCCATCCATCATTGGGTTGACCGGAGAGTACGACGAGATCAAGCGGTGTTGCAAGAACTACAGAGTGTACTTCTCGACTCCGCGTAACTTGAAGCCTGGCCAAGATTATTTGGTGGATCACTCGATTTTCTTCTACTTTATGGACCCCGACGGAGAGTTTATTGATGTTTTGGGCAGACAATACGGTCCTGAGGAGGCAATTGCCAAGATCAAGGCCAATATCGACGTGTTCCAGCCTAAGGCCGAGCGCGAGAAGGCCAAGCAGGGGTGGTTTGGATTTTTGTACAAATGAGTGGTGAATGCCGCGGGTACGTAAAGCTGTATATAGTGTGAACACGATTTGACCGGATTGGCCGCGTTTTCAGCTCCCGAACGAGCTGTCGAACGGCGCAATCCGGACAGGTGTTTCCCCAGAACTCGTGTTTCAAATATCTCCGTCGTGAATTTCTCGCAGTAGGATATCTTGGGCGAGAAAAAGTTTTCGAGACTGGCGTCGAACCGCGTCGATCGACGCCTGAAGATTTGATTAGAATCTGTGCGTCCGCGAGTATTGTTTTCGCGGAGTGCTCTGCGTGCGGCGTCGGGGCCTTCAGAAGGGGGGAGGTAACTGCGAAACCGGATCCTGGTCCCGGGGACAAGGTCATGAGTCCCGACAGAGTTTGACCTTGCGAGCACGACGGCTGTCTGCTACCTTTTAGGCTGCTTTTTGCAGTCCATTTCACGCTTTCCGTTGCTGTCCCTCACGTTTTTCCGGCGTTGGGTCCATGTTTGTTCTGCGCACGACCCCTCTTACAGATCACTTTTTCCGTACTGAACGACAAGAAGTAAAATGTTGCTTGAAAAGCCATAAACGTTCGAGAGGCGTTTGTTTGTTTTGAAGGCGTTTTTTAGTGCTGTTGAAGCGGACGAAACGGTTGAAAAGCACGCGACGGACGCTGTAAGAGTGTGACACGCAAAAATGGTGAGTGGAGACGCGACTTTTGTTTGGTGTATCTCCGTTTGGAGACACCGTCTGTTGTCCTTTGTTGGCGACCAGCATATTAACAGCGTTGCAGGTGCTTTTTAAGCGGAAAGCGGTAGAATTTGTGCCGCCTCCGAAGATATCGGACGACTTTGATATGTCCACGGAAGTGTGGTACATTCCCGAGACTGGAGAGTGGTTTCTGACATATGAGGAATATCTGAGTCGAATGGACTACTACAACATTAAAAAGTTTGTGTGCGAGACGTCTGGGAACTCGAATTTCACGTTTTTCGAGGCGCTCAAGGTGGAAAAGAGCGAGCTCAACATGATGGAGAGCAAGTTTCCGGACCCGGTCAAGGAGCCGATTTTGAGATATGTTTCGTTCTCCACCACGGCGAGAATCGACGCGCTGGTGGACGAGGTGTACTCCAAATTCAAGGACGATTTTTTCCCGGGTGACCAGGTTGTTGTTCGATCCGAGACGGGCGAGAAATCGCGTGGTGTGGTGCGGGAAAAGGCGCGTTTCAACGCGATCAACCTGCCCGACGGGTCTGTGCGGGCGGGCTACTGCTCGTACCGTGTTTTGCTGGAGAACGGCATTGAGATCACAGTGAACTCTGCGTCGCAGATATCCCGGGAGCGCAACTCGTTCACCAAGTGGTACGTCAAGACGTTTTTGAAGATGAACCTCACGAGATCGAACCGTCTGGGTGCCCCGTGGGTTCTGCGGGACTCGAGTGCGAAGAAGTACCGCATTTCGTTGGAGTATCCGGCGCATCTCAAGTCTTTTGAGCAGTTGGACGACGCTGGAAAGAGAAAAAAAGCACGCCTGTTGCCAAAGACAAGACTGCCGCAGCTCGGCGGCTCTGCCGAACACATTTTTGACTCGCTGAAGGAGACTCCACCGACGGCAGCGGAACAAGAGGCGGGCAGCACTTTGCAGGACTGGAAGGAGAAATGGTACGAGGCCTTGAAAAAGACAGCAGTTTACTTCCAGGACACTCCTGAAAGCGATTCTGACCCGGCTTTGAAGAACAAGATTCTGCTGTTGTTTGAGTTTGCTGGAGTCCGTGTTCTGGACAAATTTGAGCCCTCCGTGGCCAACTTCATCGTGAGCTCCATTCCGTACTCGGTCAAGGCAGATTACCCGCCAGACAACATTTTCCACTACGTTGCTCAGTACAAGATCAAGGTGTGGCATTTCGAGAAGTGTCTGCGGTTTTTCAAGAGTCTGAACATCACTTACAGAAAGATCCAACAGGCTGCCAAGGACAAGCAGTTTGCGGAGCTGACTTCGGCCAATCGGCAGCCGTATCCTGCGGTGTTTTCGCCGAATCCGCAGCAGCTTGCGTCGAACAATGGCAGCTCGTTTGTGGACATTTTACCGGCAACGGGCGCGGTTCCGCTGGCCAAACTCCGGATCTCGACTCCCGTGGACTCGCGGAGCTCAACGCCGCTGAACAGACCGGCAAACGGAGGCCGTCTGCGGCCGATCGGCCCTGTGGAAGACCTTTCTCTGCCGTTCAAGGCCGTTTCTGCGGTGAAACCCAAGGTTCAGAAACTTTCCAAGGTGGACGACGCGTCGGATCTGCTGGAGGTTTGGATCTTTCTCAACATGTACTCCAAGGCTCTTTTGATCGACAACTTCACGTTTGACGACTTTTATGCGGCTCTTTCGTGGAAGGACAGCCAGAAAGAGTGTCCGCTGCTGATGGAGATCTACTGTTGTATGCTTAAGGCGTTCATGGGCGAAAATAAGACGGTTTTGGTGACACTTCCGAAGGAGAATCTGCCGGATGACGAGCCTGAAGACGAGGAGGAGACGGCGGACGATCGCGGGGATACCAACGGAGGCTCGAACGGGGCCTCGAACGCGGAAGATGCCGAGGAGGACGAGTCTGAGTACGAGGAAGAAGGTGACGAGATCAACCACAACGCTTATTCGCTGCTGAACTACAAGAAAGTCTCGTGGAAGGATCGTCTGGCCAAAAGACAGTTCAAAGAGGGCGGCTGGTTGATCGTTTTGATTGGTATTCTGTCCTCGGTGGAGTTTGTTCCGGAGTTTAGCGACGACATCACGCATATTTACGAGGTTCTTGCACCGGGCGACAGCAAGCCGGATCCTCAAACGTTGGAGGAGAACTTCTATGCGGATCTGGGGCCTCAGGACCGTGCCAAGTCGCTGGCTATCATCATGTCGTTGCTTCTGAACGGCACGGTGATCCGCTCGTACATGGAGAAGTGTCTAGAAGACGCGACAAACGTTCGCCGTGAGCGACTGGAACTCATTAAGGAGATGAAGATTGCAATGGAGGAATACGGAGCGGTTCAACGCGAGATCACCGAAGCTTTGGAGGCAATGGACACCAGTTCATTGCAGGAACGGATCAAAAACGAGACTCCTGCGCCGGCCCTGGCGCCGGCAGCGAATCGCACGGTCAAAAGAGGCGGGCGTTCGAACCAGGTTGTTTTGCCCGCGGAGCCGTCAGAGCTTGAGAAGGCCGTCTGTGCGGGAAATCCAGAGTTTTTGAAGCTCATCAAGAAAAGAACAGACAAGGTGAAGGTGATCAACGAATACAGACAGACGAAACGGGACTTTGAGAGGAAACTGAACGAAATTGATTGTCAGCGTGTTCGGTACATTGGTCGCGACCGATTGTTCAACCGGTATTGGTGGTTTGAGAAGAACGGTTTGCCAAATTTGAACAGTTCTTCTGGTCATGGAGAAGACGACGACGATTCTGGCGACCTGGATGATGACGATTCTGACTCGGAGTACGTGGAAGACACGTATCTGATGGGCCGTTTGTGGATTCAAGGTCCGGGAGATGAGGACAGAAAGACGTATCTTGGTCTGACGGACGAGATGTTGGACAGATGGTACAAGTCTGTTCGTCCGGAGGCCTCTGCGGAGAGTGTCCGTGCGCCGAGCGAATCGGAGGGGGACGAAGGCACGGTTGTGAAGATGGAGGTGAAGACGGAGAACTCCGGGTTGTTTGACTCTGTTTCCCCAGCATTTTCGAGCGCTGTAAGCGAGTTTTTCGGACTGCAATATGCGGATGGACAGGTTAGAGACTCGAACGGACACATTGTTGTGGATCAGTTTGGAGCTGCGGCGGAGCGGCTGTTTTTGCCGACGGAGCGCAAGATTCTGGAAGAAGGTGAGAATGTTCTGATGTCATCTTCGGACTGGGGCTACATCGAGGTTCCGGAGCAGATCGACCAGCTGATCAGGTGGCTGAACAACGAGGGAGAGCGCGAGAAGCAGCTGAAGAAGGAGCTGACGGATCTGCAGGAGCAGATCAAAAACAGTCTGAGCTCGCGTGCCAAGTCGCTCGGGATCGGGCAAAAGTCGGAGGACCAGCTGAAGTTGGAGCGGATCATTTCGGAGACGGTGATCAGCGACGATTCGGACGGGTCGGACGCTGAGACGGGATTGAAGGAGGAGACAGATGCCGAAAGCATTGTTGAACCGAGCTCGGGGTCGGAATCTGACGAGGAGGACTTCAAGCCGCGCACGCGGCGTGCGGCTGCCGACGACCTGGTCCGCAAGCGTAAGCGTGACGAGAAGCTGGAGAAAATGGCTGCCAAACGGGCTCGGCTGGAGGTGAAGCCTGCGCAACGAGTTGCGAAAAGAGAGGCCAAACGGCGCAAGCAGCGGGAGCGGGAGGCCAAGATCGCGCGCGTGGAGGCTGCGCGGGAGACCCTGGCTGCTTTGGAGAAGGACCGGGACCGGCAGAACGTGCTGGCATGGGTTAATTCGATCGCTATCGAGACACTGGGCCATAGCCATTACGACGAGCCAAAAGCGGTTCCTGCTCGGGGCCGCAAGAAGACTACGAAGCGTGGCGGTCGGCGGTGAGCTGGGGGACGTTGTATTACTATTCTATACACTAAACTGATGTAATTGACTGCTGATTGTATTTTAGATGAGTGTTCTGGCCAATGGTGAGCACGAGGAATGTAAGAGAAGTAAGTGGATTGCTCAAAAATTCGCGATAAAAAAAATATTGAGAGAGAGAAAAAAAAAAGAGATGAAAAATGAATGAAAATTTTAGTGGCCTTCTAGCTCTGGAAAACGAAGCTGTTTCGTTGTTTCTAATCTACCGAGAGCCATGTTGAGCAGAAACATCACAAGAACTGCACTCTCGCAGCGCGCAATTGTGCGGACGCGTGTTCTGGCCAGACTGGAGTCCAGCCAGACATCGCCAAAAGACCTAGCCACGAAGTCGAGTCTGCCCAGGATCGAGAACCCAGACACGCCTGACAAGGACGTGAACCCGAAACAGAAACTGCCAAAGCCGTACTACGAGGCCGAGAACTTCACGCTGCCGCGGTGGCAACGTGTTTTGGGTGAGTCGTTCATCTCTTTGTTCCGAATCGACATGGATAACGTGCGGGCAGGGTCGATGGGCGGGTCCAAGTACTATTACATGTGCAAGGAGCAGTCACTACAGTACCAGGACGAGCAGCTCTCAGAAACGGCGCTGTTCTGGTACGATACGTTGGGTCTCCCACGCACTTTTGCAGAATGGTTCCAGATCACGTCGCTGCACGTGTGGCTGCTGTTTGTGCGGATGAGGGCCATGCCGTTCAAGGAGGGTAAGAATTACCAACAGAAGCTCGTTGACAAGTATTTCAAGGACATCGAGCTGCGTTTGAGCGAGGAGATGAACGTTCTCTCCGGCAGAATCAGAGACACTTACATGAAAGACTTCCATTCGCAACTGATGGGAATTGTTTTCTCGTACGACGAGGCTCTTGCCTCGCAATCGGACGCGGTTCTGGCAGCAGCACTCTGGAGAAACATTTTCAACGGTGACAAAAACATCGATCTTGTCAAGTTGGAGGCCACCGTCCGGTACGTTAAGATGCAACTGTACGTGCTGAACAAGATCAGCGACCGTGCGTTTGGATTCGGAGACTTCGAGTTTGTTGCTCCAAACGAGACTGTCGAGCCACTGACCCCCGAGGAGGAGGAGAAACTGAGAATCGCAACGAGAAACAAGTACGAGCCCGAAGGCGGCAAGATCCTCCCGAGCGACAGATCCAAGTTGTCTCTGGACGAGTAGTAGCCCTGTATATACGAATGGATGTGCTTTTAGTCTGAGAGGTGCAGACGTTGACGGACTGTAATGACGATGTCTACCCAAATAGAGAGAAGAGCTGGTCAGAAGAGCGTGATCTGCGTCACGTGGACAGACAAAAACTTTAAGCTGCTTCAGCTTTTTTTCAGGGTCGTGCACAGTAACCAACTGACATCTACTACTGAATAAAAAATATTTTTTTAATCTGGAGTCCAGAAAACAAACCCCATTACGAGATATATAATTGAAACCCGTCATGAAGCTCACTCCCGCGCTGGTCGCAGACGCCCCCGTGTACGCAAACCCCGTCGGGGAACGTATCTTGTCGTTACGAAGTCTGCAAACGCCTGCCATTGAGAGTCTAGAGGAGACAAATGACCTCTATGAAGCCATTGACCTGACAGATAACGAGATCAGAGTGCTAGAATTGCCGTCTCTCATCAGACTCAAGACCCTACTTTTGGCAAACAACAGGATCATATCGCTCGATGAACGCTTATCGCGCCTTGTGCCCAACCTGGCCACTCTCTCGCTCGTCAACAACAACATCGCCAATCTCGCGGACATAGAGCCCCTCGGCAAGCTCAAAAACCTCCATAGTTTATATCTCACAGGGAACCCAGTCACAGCTTTGCAACACTATCGACTGTTCATCATCTGGACAATACCGTCGCTCGAGGTGCTGGACTTTGAAAGAGTCAAGCAGAAGGAAAGAGATGCTGCAAAAGAGCTGTTTGGAACTCTTCAAGACCCCAAAACGCTGGCTGTTCAGATCCGTTCTGCTGAAAAGGTGGAAATTGTTGACACAGAGTCCAAACAGGAAAAGAACCTGAATCTGACAGTGAAAAAACTCAGCGCTGAAGATCGCCAACGTCTGAAGGACGAGCTTGCAGCAGCATCTTCTCTGGACGAGATAGAACGCATAGAAACAGCTCTACAAAAAGGGTTTATAGAAATCTGAATTTCATGTATAGTCCGGAAAAAATGATACGTTCCTGATTACTCATGAAAGCATATCCTGGATGGATATTTTGGTGTTGTGAGTGGCTGGCTGAATCACTGTGTCGTTCAGACTTGCGATTCCAAACTTGGACCCGTCCAGTTTGATACGGTTCAAGTGTGACAGGTCGGGGAGAACATCGATCAATCCTTCGTCGTTCTTTTGTCGGACATAACACTGGTGACAAACTTTCTCGCCGTTGTCGTTGTACCAGCATAACGACCGCGTGTTTTTGCAGTGTTTGCACACGTGAGGAACGTCAAACTCCGAAACAATCGACGGAGTCTCTTGTTTGCACGATGCCGGTCTCACAACTTTGAGCGAGTCTTTGTAAACCTTATGCCACAATTCTCCCGACTTCACCGCAGTATATGCCTTGGATTCATTGCAGTATAGCTTGATCAACGGCCCTTCTTTCTTGCTTTTCGGGAGTTTGGCCATCGTTCTCGGTGGGAAAAGTTGAAGCTTTTCGAAATCGACCAACCGATGTGCATCGCAAACAACCACGGGAACTGGCTTCCCATTGTGGCTGGACTCTTTCAACTTCACTGTTGCCCCCTTCACGTTCGGATCATGTACAAGCTCAAACCCAACAAAGCATCCAGGTGTGTCCTGACAACATGTCACGTGGATCGATCTGGAACAAAGCTTGCAATCTACAAGACCGCCTCCATTCCCCCCGCAAATCGAACACGCTTTGGCGTGATTGCTGTATAACAAAACTTCGGTGCCATAGACAGGCTGCAGAGACTCCGTGTTGCCAAATTCACAGCTTTTGTTGAATACGGCACATATAGCATGACACCATTTCCCCCCACTGGTTCTTTTCAAAGCATCAGGACAGGAAGACTTGTCACCCCTTATTGCACCGTCATGGTCGCTTTCTCTCGCATTGCACATAGTACAACAGTATTGAGTTGAGACAACTGGATGTAAATCGTTCGAGCAAGGATCACAGACCCATTTGAAAGATGAAGCCATCGGAGAGTCTGAGTTTGATGAAAGCGGCAGCTTTACACCATAACAAGAGGCATGCACGTTCAGACCGCAATTGACACAGATAACCATTTCTTTCAAGGAGCCTGGGTCATCGTCTGGAGACCGACACACGCAACAAGGTCTGAGCGAAGGATCAAAAAGGGGCAACTTTTCAGGCCCAGCAGATGCTCCAGCCGCAAAGAAGGAGTCGCTGTCCATTCCAAGCCGGTTCTTCTTGGACATTTGATTCTTCCACAAGAGTGCTAGCTCCTTGATTGCATTTTTGGTTTGCACATGCGGAAAACTCGTGATATCGCTCGAAAGATCAAATGGATTAAAAACATCATACTTGCTCCAATATCTGCTGCTCATGATGCTTGCAATGGAGTTGGCTTGTGGCGGCTGTTTTGTTGATTTAGGCTTCTTCTTTTGTGATTCCAAAGTCGATGTCTCCGAATCCGGACTCGACCGTTTCTTACTGTTGCTTCCTTTAGAGCCCTTCTTCTTGGAATCTTTTTTGACCGCACTATCTTCATGATCTTCGCGATCTCCTCTGGTGTCAGCGAACGGAATTGTCACCGTGAATGTTTTTTGCTCGGTATGGTTGCTTTCGGATGTGCCATTAGTGTTCCCTGCCTTCTTGAGTTTCAGAGATTTAGTCTTTGCATGTTTTTCGTCTTTCACAACACTTTCTGAATGCTCCTCCTTGATCTTGGCTTTAGAATCCACTTCGTTGGAGTCTGGGTCAGCTTTGATTGGTCCCTTGACAGATTTTGCAGGTGTTGAAGCAGATTTGGATTTCTTCGGAACTGTTTCTTTTCCAGGCGTCTCGGTAGGCGGTTTCTGTTTTGCCGGCGTGCCAGACCCATTGGCAGCTGCTTTAGAACCATTCAGTTGCGATGCCGATAGCTTTCGTGGCCTCATGCTATATTTTTCCCTGGCTTCCATGATTTGTCTGGAGTCTTCGCAGAGTTCATACTCCAGCTTTCGTTTCCATGAGCTTCCTCCTCTCTGGCTCTGTTTCCTTATAACCTCAATCGGATCCTCCCATTCGACTCCGTAACGTCTCCATAATCTTGCACATCTAACACACAAGCCGATGCAAATCTCGTCTTTAGAAGAAGGAGTTGTAGAGCCGGATACTTTGAACCACTGAGAGGACACGCGGGTTGAACAGTATTTGCACTCTAGAGAGGCACTCTGCTTCTGAATCTTTTCTCCGCTATAAGCTGAATCATCAACAGCATCAGAAAGATCGAGTCCAACATTCTTGGCGTTTTTCTTGAGTCTATTCTTTGGCCTTCCTTTGAAGTTGTCCCAAATCAGATGACCGTTTTTGGTCTTTTTCCACAAATAGTAAAACCTCACCACCATTGCTGATGTCTGACTCTGGACATCCTTGTACACAGGATATAACTCACTGCCATTTTCCTTCACCGACTCTTCGAATCTCGAAACCTCTTCCGGGGAAAACGTCGGTTCTCTCAATGATTCTCTTGTGAAGGTTGAGACCACTTCAAAAGCCAGATTTGGATCATAATCATTTTCCAAAAGAGCCTTCAAAATGGCATCCATGAAGTTAGGAGTGGTGGGAATCAAGCCCAACTTTTCAGCAATTGGCTTACAGGTCTCGATGTACTTCTCCACCATTTCCGCTCCCTGTTCATCTTCAGGCTGCTTCCATAAAAGCTCAGCTGTGTCATCACCCCCTCTCTCCACATAACCTTTTGGCCTTGGCTGGAGCCACGGGGGAAAATCGCTTGACGACACGTCTTGGTATTCATCAGGAACCGGAAGCCTTTTCTGAACTTCTTCTCCTTCTGGAGTGGGCGACAACGAAGTTCTACTGTTGGATTTTCGGCTTGATCCTTTCTTTTTCGACTTGAGCTTGGAGTTCTTTGGCTCCTGAGGATCGTAGTAGACCACCGGATGATCGAACCATTCAACCAAGTCTGTGAACTGATGCTTCGAGCCCAATCTCGACGCAGCTCTTGCATAAGGTCGATCCTGGAGATCCAAAGCGTCCTCGAGCTTCGCGTGCATTCCTAGGTATCTGTACGGCCACTCTTCCAGATCTCTTCTTTGGGCAAAAGAGATGCCTTTGTCGGCTTCAAGGAATTTGATAGCCAGCTCCTCGTATCGCGCCACTCGGTGATCATGGGGGCTATCTGCGTCAGTGGAATCCGGCGTGGAATCTGATCTCATCCCATCCTCACTTTCCTGCGTTTGGGCAATTTGAGAACTCTGATCGGATGCGTCGTCATCATTCGGAGTCAGCGATGCGGCTATTCGGGACGGTTGTGACTTCTCCAACATATTTCCTCTTTTTTCGCTCATTTCTCTTTCAATCTCTCGGTTACACGAAGCACAAAACCACGCAAAACCTCTCTTTGGCTTGTTAAGAATAGGAGGATCCACGCACAACAAATGGTATATTTTTTCGCACTTGAGACATTGGATAGAGTCTGATGAAGCTGCCCATTGGAAACATTTCTCACAGTTCTTCGGATCAGCCAGTAAATCTTGGCCTCTGCCAACCTCCACAAACACATACTCAAACCTTTTGTTCAAGGCCTTGTAAAAGTTGGGCGGGAGGTTGATTAGCTTTTCGGTCGGCAAGACGTCATACATCTTGATCATGTATCTGTCGTAAAGCTTGTCAAAGTAAAATGTGTTTGGCTGCATTCTGTACTTGTCTAAATCGTCGATCTCCCATTTGTGTTTTACCGTCACCAGGCCCCGGAAGCTCTGCAACGGACACTCATCTTTGTGGAGCGAAGCATATAGGACCCGCGAATCGGTCGCCTTTCTGTTCAAATCTCGTGGCCTATAGAACCAACAAACTTCAAACAGGTAATTTTTGGCGTTCTTGCCGGTCAAATTTTTATCTTTTTTGGCAAATCCAATCACTCTGGCAATGTAGAACGGTTCTCCAGGAGGCTCGCAAATCATGTAAATGTAGTCTCCCTTTCTAATCTTTGTGCCGTTTTTCAGTGTGAGTGTGTTGTTTTCGACCTTGGCGGATTTCAAATCCAGAACAGTGTTGAAATGGCCATTTTCTTCGCATGGAGGCTGCCAGTTGAGCGGAACGGCGTCGTCTACTGGGATGTAGAGGTCCTTTAGCTTGTCAGGCACTTTCAAAGTACTTGTTCTGGCGCTGATGACGTTCCTGAGTGCCTGCTCTGCCGATTCTGTCTTCTTTTGCGATTTTTTCGACGCTTCAGATTGGGTTCCAATGTCGAATTCTCCCTTCTCTTTGTAATTGACGTTCACCGTCGTTCTTCTTTTCGGCCGCGATGATTCCATGGCGAGGGATATAGCAGAAAAAGCTCGTAGCGGTGTAGCAATGCAATGCGATGAGAACAAAGTCGACGTGGAGACCAGTCAGATGGTGCTGATTCTGCCACCAGATGGTGCTGAAAATTCGAGTTTCTATCCCCCTCCAAACGACACCCCGATGATCCCGAAGCTCAGTGGATCAACAGGTCAGATGGTCCGAGTCACCTTGTTTTGCAGACAAAACGTCTTTGTACAAGTTCTTGAGCTGAAGAAAGCACAAAAGAACAAGAGGAATTTTTGGGAAAAAAGATTTGTGGGAAGTGACGGCCGACTTGATTCGAGAATCGGAAATATGGTCCGACAAGGTTTTTGAGTGGAGGTTTTGTCGATCGAATTACGCGGGGTGGGTGGGCTTGTGACAGTTCTTTTGTTGTCAAAACGGAGGTTGGTGTTTAAGGGTTAGAGTGGGATGTTTTAAAAGGAGAGTATAGGGGGCGAAGAGGGAGACATTTGGAATTGTGTTAGTTCAACTACTTTTCTTCGGAACAAACCGAGTGACACGGATAAACCAAGGGAGAAATACTCGTGATTACAGCTCTGTTCGGGAGACACATTCTGAAACTTGGCAAGAAGGGTTCCAAGGTTGTGTTAGTCCGCAGAGGTTTCAGGGTTGTCGGAGAGAGTCTCATGGCAGGTTGAACGTTGAAGACTTGACAACAGAATAAGAAGATGACAATGACTCAATGATTCGGTTTTCTTAAAAGACACCAACACAAACGTCTCGTTCTGCCTTTCAGAGGTCGTCCTACTGTCTGTGTTCTTTCTTGCTGTTCGGTTCCCACTCACGTTGGCCGTACAGACTTTTTTTTTTCCTTTGTCGCTGAATCCTTCTGGTGCAGAGATGTGTTGCCGTTCTGCCAAAAAAAAAATAAAATAAAAAAAAAAAACAGTGCAGTTGAAGCACACGAAAAAGAGTTGAGAAAGTGTACGGGTGAAGCAATTTGTGGAGGTATTAGCACGAGTCCGAGGCAATTGACGTTCATATAGCTCAAAAAATGGAGGATGACAGAGGAGTTCCGGAAATTCCGGGTGACCTCGTTTCTGAGGAGGTTGCCAGTTATCTGAAGGGCAAAGTGGCTCAGATATTAAGGACAAGGTACAACTCGTTTCCTGGGTCTCAACCGGTGAGTTTTACGCGGGAGCACCTGAACGTGCTGAAAAACAGAGACTATTTGGTGTGTGAGAAGTCGGACGGATTGAGATGTTTGCTTCTTGTGTTGATCAACCAGGACACCGGTGAAGAGGGGACGTTTTTGATAAACAGAGAGAACGAGTATTACATGGTTCCAGGGTTCCATTTCCCGCGTACATCGAAGGACTTTGACTCGTCGCACAACGGTACAATTGTGGACGGGGAGTTAGTGTGGAGTAAGAACCCTGTGACGGGCGTGAAGGAAATGCGGTATCTGATTTTCGACTGTCTGGCGATGGATATGGTGAGTGTGATGCACAAGAATCTCTGGAAACGGCTGTATCATGCGCAGCACGAGTTTCACCGGCCGTACATGGAGCTTCGACGTGCGTTTGTGGACGTTTGTGCGCAATTTCCGTTCAAGCTGGACTTCAAGAACATGACGCAGCCGTTCAAGATCCGCAAGATCTTCAAGGAGATGAAGAACCTGACGTATGTTTCGGACGGACTGATTCTGACGTGTTGCGACACGCCGTATCTTCCGGGAACGGACCCAACGCTGTTGAAATGGAAGCCTGCGGAGGAGAACACGATTGATTTCAAGCTGAAGCTGGAGTTTCCGGTGTTTGTTGACGAGGATCTACCGAAGCACGACCCGAACAGAGAGTATCCGGACTACGACGCGCGGCCGGACATCAAGCTGTATGTGTGGAAGGGCGGCGAGGACTCGGTTGAGGACGAGGATGTCGAGGCGAATATTCGTGCCAATGGCGGCGAGTATCGTGCCAGTTTCAAGAACTACGAGGAGTGGAACCAGCTGACGATTACCGACCAGGAGTGGGCCGAGCTGAAGAAGACAGGCGAGTCGTTCAACGGGCGGATTGCCGAGGTTCGCCGCAACGAGGCGGGCGAGTGGAAGCTGCTTCGGTTTCGCGACGACAAGTACAACGGCAACTTCATCAACGTTGTTCTGAAGGTGTTGAAGTCGATTGAGGATTCTGTGAGCAAGGACGAGCTGATTGCTGCGGAGGACGAGATCCGCCAACGCTGGACAGACCGCGAGAAGCACAAACAGCAGCACGCACAGCAAGCACAGCACGCACAGCACGCACAACAGCAGACACAGCAGGTGCAACAGAAGCGGCCGAGACCTGCGGACGTTCGGCCCGAGCCCGCAGAGAAGAAGCCTCGTGTCGAGCCGGCCGCACCGGTGGCTGCGCCAGCAGCCGAGGACGCCGACGAATACTACGAGTCGGACGGATTTGAGGAGCTGCCGACGTACACCAAGACCAACAGTCCGCGGTACGGCGACTAGCAGATTACATTGTACTACTAAGAGAGAATTTAGACACAGAATTTCGGTGCCGGATCCGTATGATTTCTAATGAGCTTGGGGCCATCACTGGGCCTGTTCTATGTACACGCTACACAAATTCATACACGCATGCTTTCGTCAGCAGTCTGGCGTTTCCGTTTGCGGACGCAAGGTACCGCAAGTTGGCGACTTTCTTGACATATTCGTCGTAGGATTCGCTGGTTGGGTCAAACTGGTTGTGGAGCACGTGAATCACGCCAGCGTCCAAGAGATAGCGGACGTACGGCTCCACCTCTTCGCGCGAGAACCGGGAAACGGGAACCTCGGCGATTCCGCCGTTTCTGGCGAGCAGTTCGCTGAAATCGCGGTCCCATTCGTCAGGCTTGGCGTAGTGGTTTGGCTCCTTCACCCCGAGACCCACTGGAATCGTGTCGTTGAGGCCGTGGTCTCCGCTCGTGGCGAGCACGACGGCCCCGCGGGCAAAGCTGACGTCACCGCTCACCACATCCAGAAGACTGCGGACGAGCTGGAGCTTCTGGAAGTAGATCTTTTTGTTGCTGGTGTCCCTGTACTCGGTGATGTAGTGTTGGCTGAACGCGTTAAAGTTATCAATCGTCAGATAAACCGGAATCTCGGTCTGGGCAGCAAGTTCCTTGAGAACCACGTCCAAAATGTATGTAGTGTTGGTTCCCTGGTTCTTGACTCCGTGCTCAACCAACTTGTACAGCGAGTCCAGAGGGCTCAACCGGAACGAACCACGCTGTTTTTTCGAGTCGTGGATCGGCTCGAACTGCTTCGACAGCTTCAATTTCGCCAGAGCCTCCTTATTGAGCCGGAAAATCCTGCGCAACAGTCTTTTGGACGCCTTTGGCTGGTCGTACAAACCCGTCTTCGAGTTGTACCGGAAATCCATGTTTCCGTCCAGGTACTCGATCGGATTGGAAACCGGAATCAAAATACCTTTGGCGCCCGAAATCACCATCGCCTGGAGCTGCGCCAGAATGGACGACTTACCCACGCCTGCGTCTCCCGTCAACATGTGTCTGTTCTCCCGGGAGGCAGACTTCTGGCCGTTCTCGTAAACCTGCAACATCCGCGACGTTTCGTTCTTTCTTGTCAGGGTAAAAGGTTGGCCCATCAGCTCTCTGCCCTGCCATGGTTTGAAAGAGCCGGAAACGTGCATCTTTGACAGGATCGGCCCGTCGAACCGGTGCATCTCGTTCAGTCGCAGACGGTCCGCGCTCAACGTCGGAAGTTCCTTGTGAACGTTCGACAAAACCTTCATTTTGGCGAAATTGATCGTCTGAACTGTCTTGGAAAAGTTCTTGTCGTTCCCCGTTCCCTTCTTGTTCTTCGACGAGTCGTACGAAGACTTCTTCGAGAACGACTTGGATTTGGCAACTGCCAGTTGGATACTGGATCCGGAGAAACACCGGACTTGCTGCGCCACACGGCTGGAAACCGACAGCACCGACACGGAGCGCACTGATCTGAGCATTGTGAGGTGTGTCAGCGGGTACTTAGTGGGGTTTTGTTTGGACGGTGATGTTCTCTCAGAGCTTTGCAATTGAAGCTTTTTTTTTTTCTCCTTTCACTCGACCGTCGGACAAAAAAAAAAATCAAAACCATGTTACGTAATCAAAACCGGGCCCGTGTCTTTGCTAACGGCTTAGTCAGCAGGAGGAGCGCATTTTTTTTTTTTCGCGCACAAACTTACCCGGCTGCACAGCAGAACATGTTATTTTTAGCTCATGTGGCTGAAGTCAGCACGCCGCAGTCACGCACACCCAGTGTAGCTACAGATGAGATGTCTTGCACATTGTCTCGTTTCAGAGAGTTTACCAGTAGTCAAAACACGCATTAAAAGAGTATATTAGTCAACAAGTAAAGTAGAGTGCGACAAAAAGATCCGCGCGACAGGCTTGTCTTGCGAGACATGTCTAGCCATATTAGTACACATTGGACTCGGACTTCAAAAGAATATTAAAAAAAGATCAAGGCAGTGAGATGTGGGATAACCTCACTATCTGCACCGTTACAAGTCAAAGACCTTCTTGACCTTAGCAAGGTACTTCTTGAAACCGGTCTTTGGCTCCTCTGTCTTGGTAGCATCCTTCTTGATTTCGGCGGCCTTAGACTCAGCCTCCTCAGCAACGTCCTTGACGGTCTCCTCGGCCTTGGCTGCGGTTTCCTGAACGGTTTCTTCAGCCTCAGTGACAGCGTTGGTAGCGGTTTCTTCAACGTTGTCGGCGACTTCTGCGACCTTGGTTTGAGCCTTTCGATTGTCAGTAACATTCTCTGCGACATCGACGCTATGATCACACACTTACTTCTTCTGCGGACATTATGTGATTTGTGTAACTATAGATTGATTGGTGAGGAAAGAGGGCAAATAACGGTGGCAAAATTCTACAAGGGGGAGAAGGGGACTATTTATACTGCAGGATGCAAGCCGGGTTCAAAAACTAAGGGTGTCAAAACAAAACCGGTTCCCAGTACAAACGCATCCCATACACCGGCCAGTGCCTGGAACAATGGCGCACTGGCGACTTCCGTGGTTACGGCCGTGCGAAACAGCGAGAAAAAGGGATCACCGGTCGCAAGTGTGGCGAGTAATATTCAAAAACGGAAACTGCAAGGGCCGCTGCCAGCCACGCACAAGATGTGCACCACCAGGGCTCCTGTAACGCCACCCACCAGGTGATCGTTTTGAATTTTTCCTGCTATCACTCAGACAAATATAAACAAAGACCCTTTTTAGCACAAAGGTTCTGTTTGTCGTGCATGAAAAAAGAAACGTGCATGACTCACCAGCCACAGACTTAGCCACCGGAAACGGTCTGTGGGAGCCTCGACCGGGTAACCCTGTTGTGTTGTGTGTCACTTTTGCATAAAGGCGAGTTGATCTCCGGGGGCCGGGTAATTTGCCGTCGCAACATTTTTGCCACGCGGGCGGGGACTTTTTTTTTATTTTTTTTTTTTTGCGTAGCCTGCTGGCGCGAGACGGGCGGCTGGGGACGAGCGCGCCGGTCGTCCGTGGCGGAATTTCCGGGGCCCGTGCTCGCGGGCTCCCCCGGTACAAGTGCACGGCTGTTCTCGGCGTTCCCGGGAGCCCCACCGGGGCACTGTTTTTGCGCGCGCTGGCGCTCGCCAGGAAAAAGTTGCACAATTTTTGTGTGAGTTTTAGATCTTGTATACCGCCATCTTCAATTTATTATGTCCTGTTAATTTCTTCTTGTTTGTTTTAAACACTTGTATATTTCTTGTGGAAATAAAGCTGATCTCATCTTGAGCGGATATACCCTGGGCGAATACCTTTGAGGCGACGTGTGATTGGAAAAGAGACGCTGGCGCACGTTACGGAATTCAGTGTACAGGCGATTGCACACATAGTGAGTCTTTAAGCGATGGATTTAAGAGTTGGTAGAAAGTACCGTATCGGCAGAAAGATCGGTTCTGGTTCTTTCGGAGACATCTATCTCGGCACAAACATCATTTCTGGCGAGGAAGTTGCCATCAAGCTGGAAAACGTGAGGGCAAAACACCCACAACTGGAATATGAGGCAAAGGTTTACAAGGCACTTTGCGGAGGTGTGGGAATCCCATTTGTTCGGTGGTTTGGAACCGAATGCGACTACAACGCCATGGTGATTGATCTTCTCGGTCCTTCTCTCGAAGATTTGTTCAACTACTGCAACAGAAAGTTCTCTTACAAGACGGTGCTGCTGTTGGCAGATCAGTTGCTGTGCAGAATCGAGTTCATCCACGCCAGAAGTTTCATCCATAGAGACATCAAGCCAGACAACTTCCTCATGGGAATTGGAAAGAAAGGATCTCAGGTTAACGTGATTGATTTCGGTCTGGCCAAGAAGTTCAGAGATCCTAGAACCCACTTGCATATCCCCTACAGAGAGAATAAAAACCTCACGGGAACGGCCAGATACGCGTCGATAAACACTCATTTGGGGATCGAGCAGTCTAGAAGAGACGATCTGGAGTCGCTTGGATACGTCCTCATCTACTTCTGCAGAGGCTCGTTGCCTTGGCAGGGCTTGAAGGCGGCCACCAAGAGACAGAAATACGACCGCATCCTGGAGAAGAAGATGGCCACTCCGGCTGAGGTTCTTGCCAGAGGACTTCCAACTGAGTTCAGACACTACTTGAATTATGTGCGGGCACTGCGGTTTGATGACAAGCCAGACTACATCTATCTGAGACGGTTGTTCAGAGACCTGTTTTGCAGAGAGGGCTATCTCTATGATTACATCTTTGATTGGACCGTTTTCAAGTACAAGATGCACCAACAGGCACAGCAGATGCAACACCAGCAGGCACAACAGGACCAGCAACAGCAGAAGCTCATTCAGGGTGAAGACGGTGAAAAGAGCGCCGAGGATAAGCAAGCAGCTGCCAATCAAGCCCAGAACCAAGTTAATTTGTCCTCGCAACAACAGTATTACCAGGAGCCGGGCCAGAGTTTTTCGGGCGCCCCTAACACCACCACTGTCAAACCGCTCCTACAACAGTCCCAGAATCAAGCACAACAAGTACCAGACCCTACCGCCAACAACACACCTAACCAAAGCTACCGAGTCCAAGTTCAACAACAAGCCGCAGCACAGCAGCATCAACAGCAGTTTGTGACGCCTCCACAGCAGCAAGCTGCACCACAGCAACCACAGCAGGCGCAACCGGCACAACAATCCGCACAGGCTAGTGAGCAACAGAATAACCCTATCGCGTGGATCTGAGGTGTGGAGTCAGAGTCAGAATGAAAACCAGAATCAGAACCAGAAACGACCAACCTTCCAAAAGAGGACCTTTGCGACCTTTAACACTGCATGTCCATCGAATTGTGCAGTTGCAGTTGTGTGGTCCCCATTGCTTGGAGGGTTGCAGCTCAATTGTTGATTGTTATTTTGTTGAATGCCCTTTCGGCTGGCTTGTCCCGCTCAAATCCGTTCATTATCTACCGAAGAGCAAAGACGTTGCGAATGGTTTACTTTCAAACGGATGTCGCTATTCAGATTTTATTCTTTGAAACATGATGTTTCTCTTGCTGATGTAGTAGGAGCAATGCTGTTCCTTCTATCTTATATCTATCAATATATATTATTGTGTTCGACAGATTGTAGTCACCGCACCCCGGCATTTTGCCGGGTTGTTGACCGCGTATTTTTATCTCCATCAATATTTTCCCGGAGCCACTATTTTTTTTTCCCATCTCCACAATTCCCTGAGGAGGGCAAATTTAATGGTTGGCTGGTCTTTTCCAAACATTACACGTTTGCTGTTGAAAAGAGGGTTGAAAACTACAAGGATGTCGGACATTCTGTTTGGGACTACGACGACTTTGAATCGGTTTTCGTTTCTGCGAGGCGATTCCGAGTTCATCAAACGTGCCATTTGTGAGGAGAAGAGTGGAACAAGGCTTGTTTTTTACAGACAAGATGGGAAGAACGGGGTTCATTCTTTCAGTCGCAAGTCTGCAGACAATATTCACAAACTGATTGTGTTGGAATTGGCGAGTTTGCCTGAGAATCTGCGGGGAATACTGTATGATTGGGCTGAAATGAATGCGGCCAGGAGTATGAATCTACGGGACAAGGTCAGTGCAGTGTTCTTGGGACTTGATGAGGACGGTGTTTCGAGTCGGTTTCTGATGAGTGACAACTCTTTAAGCGAGGAACGGCCAAAGGAGCCGATTTTCAGCCACAAACAGTACCAGGGGACCCCATATTTCTCTGTGGACACGACGCACAGTGCGGAGTTCCAGACGTATTTGAGTTCTCTGTACCCAGATGTTTCATTGATTGAAAACATGGCTCAAGGTATTACTTTGCCAAAAAACGAAGCGTCTTTGTTTGCTTACTCGAAGATGTACATGGATTGGCTAATGCGCAACCAATTTTGTCCCGGATGTGGTTCCAAAGTGATTCCTGTTGAGGCAGGGACACGGTTAGAGTGTGTTTCTTTGCCCGAGCACGACTGCGCGGTGAAGCGCTCGGCGGTGAGCAATGTCTGTTTCCCGCGGACGGACCCGGTGGTGATTGTTGGGGCAGTTTCGTCGGACGGCAGCAAGATTCTGCTGGGAAACAACAAGAGACATGCTAGCATCAAGGGCTCGAAAGCGATGTACACGTGCATTGCCGGATTCATGGAACCCGGAGAGACTATCGAGGAGGCCACTTTGCGGGAGATTTGGGAAGAAACAGGTGTTTCTGCGCAGGACGTGAAGATAGTGGCTAGTCAACCATGGCCTTTCCCAGCAAATCTGATGATCGGGTGTTTGGGAGTGGTTGAGTTCGACGGCAAGAACGAGAAAATCAATCTTGAACTAGATCAGGAGCTGGCAGATTGTCGGTGGTTCGACGTTGAACAAGTCCGGAGTCTTCTGGCAGGCGGTGACGTGGACGGCGTGGTTCTGCCGCCTCCAGGCTCAATTGCCAACGAGCTGATCCGACGCGTTGCCGACGGAGCTCTTAAGTGATTGCTTTGGCGCTACACCTCGAACCTACACCTCGAACCACAGGTTAGTGGTGTCGACAAAAGCAGTTTGGTAGAACCTATATACACACTCTCAACAATCATACATGTCATAAGCGGGCAACAACAACTACGAGATCTGTTCCTGAGTTGTTGCGCCACCCTCGCCACGCCTTGCCAGTTACTTCTTCTCCTGCTGCTTGGCAATATCCTCCGCGGTAGGCATTCCCTCGGTAACCAGCTTCTCCAAAGTCAATTTCTGGTCCGCAAGCATCTCCTTGGTCTTCTCCTGTTCCTCCTTCAGCAACTTCTCTCCGTTCTCCTTGAGATAGTTGTACATGTTCAGATAGTTTTGCTGTCCCTGCTGTCTGATGAGGTCCAACGGCATCTTTCTCGGTCTCTGAGCAACACCAAGTAACGAGGAAGTGAGCGAAGAACCGCCCAACTTGGCCTGGTCCTTGGCCCATTGCTCCCGCAACTTGGCCTCTCTCTCGGCAAACTCCTCTGGGATTCTCTTCTTGTCCTTGAAAGACGCCAGGATCGGTCTCACGTCCTTGATTGGCTGCGTAGCGAGGTACTCCAGGAACGGAATCAGTCTCACGAGACGGTCGTCACGTGATCCGTCCCACGCGTCGATCGGGATGGCGTTTTCTGGCTGCATCGAATATCCGTCTTCGTTCGGGTCGATCATCACGAGCTTGGCAAGGTCTCTGTTCATCAGACTCAGATCCTTGATGATCTTTCCGTCCACCGATCTACAAGCCTCGCGGAACAGCGAATACGAGATGAACGCGTGGTATGGGTCCAATTTGGCCACCGTAGTCTCGACAAACGCCATTGGCGACTTGGTGAAGATCACAATCTCGTAGTATTGCGACAGATATCCCAGGAAATAATCCACTCCTGGTCTCTTGGCGGTTTTCCAGCCCTTCTTGTAGTCCCAATCCGAGTGGATCAACAGGTCATCGAGCTCGAGAACGAGAGTCAACGGATGTCTGTATGGCTCAGGAAGCGGGGCAGGAAGCAGGTCAGTGAAAGCTGGCTCGGAGAACACATTGGTGACTCCCAAAAGTCTTCTGTGGAAACGTGTCCAGATCTTTCCGGGACTGTATCCGTTCTCCTCGGCGTTGTAATAGTCCTTCTCCTCTTCAGGGTCCCATTCCCGACACAGGTACGCACCGCCGGCAACGGCACCTCCGAGAATCGAGTACCAAAACAGCTTCATGAGACGTTCCTTCTTCTTGTCGATGGACGACTTGACGTTGTTTCTGCGCTTTCTAGGTTGGCCAAAGTCGTCGGATTCCGACGACGACGACGAAGTCGACCTTTTCTCGTGCTCTGGAGCCCCAGTTTCGGTCTTTTCGGCAACTGGTTCTTCGAAACCGGCCTTGGCCAGCAAGTCGTCGTCCAGAACCGACTTGTACTCTTTGTCCTTGGCGTCCTTCTTGTCGGCAAACCCTCTGAAAAGGACTGTTTTTGTGGCGCAGTTCTGCATTGCCGGGCGCAGAACGGCCTGCTGTTGTGTTCTAGCTAGCGATTTCGACGCTCCGAGCGCCACCCGCAGAGCAGTTCTCGCGTGCAACATTGTATATGTGGGACAAACGTGTGTTCACAGAGGAAAGTCTGGTTAGAAAATAAGTTTCGCACAGAAAAAATAAAAAGCTTTCGCCGTTTGGAAAATTACGAGATGAAAAATTTTTCGGCCCGTCTGTCAGAACTGGGGGGAAGAGTATGGCAGAAGAAGGTGGCCAGTTGGCCCCGGGATGGTCGGCTACAGAGTCGCCAGAGTGTCGAAAGACATCCAGAAGCCCAACTACAGTTGTCTACTGTACAGAACAGTTTTAGTGATGCGAAACCGTTGACCCTGGAAACCAACCAGTGACAGACATCCCTGCGAGATGTCCGACCTACGTTACGCGATGCAAAGGTTCGGGGAAATAATCTAGTAGAACCCACCAAAAACGACCAGCCACATCCAAAACCGCTCGTCATGTTCTCTCGTATGTTCTATCGTATGTTCTCTCGTATGTTTGTCTGTATCAGTCTATAGGTCATCATCATTTCATGAGTCGATACCTTGCGGTAGACCTCCAACGACGATGGTTTTAAAGCTGAATCTCCGCGAGGAGCGTTCTTCTCGAACAACCAGCATGCGGCATCCGCCGGCTGTGTACATGTCATACAGCCGGCGACCGCTACTGGTAAATGTCCTTGCTGAAGAAGAAGAAGAAAAAAGTGCAAGAGGAAAAGAAAAATTCCAGCTTGTTTTTTTATATCTGAAAAAAAAAGCTCGCGAATTTTGGCACGCAACCAAATAAATGTTCTTCTCTGTTTCTCCAGCACAATGACCGACCCATTGGCCTCCCAGCTCAGCGCTTTCAAGAAGTCGATCCGCAACAGCTCGACCACTCTGCCGCAGCAGAGACGGATTGTCGAGAGCGGGCGTCCCGCCGCCCGTCCCGCCGTCAAAAGAGCCCTCAACGGAACCGCCTCCGACAACGAGTACGACTCGGATTCGAAGCGGTCACGCCGCGCAGACTTCAGTTCCAGCGCCGCAACGGACGGCGACGGCGACACAGACGTGGCAGACGGACTTCCGGGCTCGTCGCTGTCGATTCGGCTCATGACTGCGTCCGATTACATCAAAAGTAGCGACAGACCCGTGCGGATCGAGGACCTGCAACGCCACATGCGCTCGCGGGTCGACCCAAAACTGCTCAAGTGTCTCGCCAACGTCGACAGAATCAAATACGACCCCGTCAACAAGACTCTCGAGTACCTGTCGCTGCACAACATCAAGACGGGCGAAGACCTGCTCAAGGTGTTGGCTAACCAGCCAACGTTCCAGGGCTTGTCGGTCAAGCAGCTGAAGGACGGCTGGAACGGATGTCTCGAGACAATTGCGGAGCTCGAACGCGACAACAAAATCATTGTTCACAAAACCAAAAAGGAGAACTCTCCCCGTCATATCTGGCTCAACATCGGGGCATATCCGATCGGCGGAATGGTGGATCCAGAGTTTTTCGACATCTGGTCCAAGGTCAAGGTTCCAAAGGGCGACGAACTCACTCTCAAATTGCTTGAAAATGGCCTCAAACCAACAAACGTCGATCCAGAGAGCATCCGGAACAAAAAGGTGACTCCTGTCCAGGAAAGAAAGCAGAGAAAGTCGCGGAGGGGAAAGATTACAAATACCCACATGAAGGGTATTCTCAAGGACTACTCCAAGGGAGTCGTCTAATTGTCGACGCAGCGACGCAGCGATCGACGTCGATCGACGCCAACTTTGTACACTATCTACCCCGTCTTTTTAGTCCCCCTATTCGCATTTAATACATTACTCTACCTACTCTAGTTCTTCTCCTTTTTGCTCTTCTTCTCCTTCTTCTCCTTTTTCTCCTTCTTCTCTTTCTTTTCCTTCTTTTCCTTCTTTTCCTTCTTCGTCTTGTGCTCGTCCTCGCCGGCCTCCAACTTCCGCTTACCCGGCTGCGACTCGACAAAGTCTCCAGCACCATAACCAGTTGGGAAATGTCTCATTCTCAGGCCTGTCTGCTGCTCGACGTCCGTCCGCGCAACAACAACCTTCGAGTAGTCGATATCAGGAATCTCAACCTTTTCGGAGATGCTGTAGAAACGCGAGAATTGCAGTCCACGGACCTCCTTCAGCGTCTTCTTGTCCTTCTGGGCAGCAAGAACCTTGTATTTGGTGGCGGCTCCCTCGACGGCCTTAATGTCCTCCTCGAGAGTGTACGTGGTGCCCTTCACCTTGAACTCCGTGCCGGCACCCAGACTGAGATCCACAGGCAGCTTTTTCATCTTCTTGAGACTGAAGTCGCTCGGACACTTTATGAGCCAAAGCTGCTTGTTCTTGAGGTTTTCCGGAGAGATCTGCGACACCGCTTTCAGGTCGGCAACCTGTTTGTACGCTTTTGGCGGCTGGAAGGTGTAGTCTTCCTCGCCGGACGACTCCAGGTCGGAGTCGCTCACGCGCTCGTTGGACAGCGGTTGCGACGTCATGGCGTTCGGAGTGGTGTAGAGTTTCTCTGAAGAGAGCAAACTTTTTGAGTTACACTAAATTTTTTTTTTTTTTTTGAATTTTTTTGAATTTTTTTTTTTTTAGGCTGAAATATTTTTTTTTTTTTCGCACCTCTGAAAAATTACAAAAATCATGTCTATCCCAGCCTCTATATTGGAATATCTACTCGGTGTATGCATCTAGTAGTCGCCGCTGTTGAAGATCGAGATGTCCACGGCAGCCTTCACGTCCTCGATGTCCAGACTCTCCATTCCCTTGGTCAATCCGCGGCCCTTCAGCTTCTCGTTCCGCGCACGAGCCTTCTCGGCAAACGACAGGTACTCAGACTCGTCTCCCGTGACGTACGACCCGGTGAAAACACCCACCTCGAACGAGTTGATCTCCGGAACAACCTGGTTGTTGAGGATCTGCGAGTTGAGCGTGTCGTCGCGCGAAACAACCGGCGTCAAAGCCAGCTCCATCTCGTGGTCCTTCAGCTTGCTGTCCTTGACGCAGCACGCAACAAGGTCCTCCAGCTTCTGGTAGAACACATGGTCCGCTCCAATTGCCTCCGAGATCTCGTCGTCACTCCGGTTGTATCCAACCAAAGCACGGTTGTCCGCCAGATCGATACCGTAGATGTGGTTGTGTCTGATAGCAGGACAGCACGAAGCAATGTACACCTTTCTGGCACCGGCCTCACGAGCCATATTGATGATCTCCTTCGACGTGGTTCCACGAACAATCGAGTCGTCCACCAACAAAACAGACTTGCCGTAAAACTCGGACGCCATCGCGTTCAGCTTTCTTCTCACAGACGATTGTCTCTGTTTCTGGTCAGGCATGATAAACGTCCGGCCAACGTATCTGTTTTTGATGAAACCCTCTCTGTAAGGAACGTCCAAAGTGACGGCGCATTGCAACGCAGAGTGTCTGGAAGTGTCTGGAACAGGAATCACAACGTCAATCTCCTTGCGAACGTCCAGACCACGGGTGTTGAACTGCTCCTCGATGTTCTTCGCCAGCTTCGTTCCCATCTCCAGACGAGACCGATAAACACTGATTCCGTCCAAAACAGAGTCCGGTCTGGCAAAATACACGTACTCGAAAATGTCAGGCGTGTACGATTGCATCGGCACCACCTGCTTGAACTCGGGTTGCATCGTGGCCTTCGGTATTATCACGGCCTCGCCGGGAAGAATGTCTCTGTAAACCTGGTACTTGTTGGCCTTGAGAACGACCGACTCGGACGCAAGCATGTAATCTTTGGAGCCGTCCTCCTTGAGACGTTCACCAATCAGAAGCGGCCGGATCCCGTGCGGGTCTCTGAACCCGATGATTCCGTATCCGGCCAGCATAGCAACGCACGCATATGCACCACGAACCTTCTCCATAACACCCTTGAGTGCCTTGAAAATATCGCTGTTGTTCACTCTCGACTTGTCGTACGTGGCCAGTTCGCTCGCAAACAGATTCAAAAGAAGCTCCGAGTCCGAATCCGTGTTGATGTGACGGTGAACAACCTCGTCCATGTACTGCTTGAGCTCGTCTCCGTTGGTGAGGTTACCGTTGTGCGACAAAGTGATTCCAAATGGAGCGTTCACGTAGAACGGCTGTGCCTCAGACGAGGCACTCGACCCGGCAGTAGGATATCTGAGATGAGCAATCCCCATGTTTCCCACAAGACCGGTCATTCTCTGCTGGGTGAACACATCAGAGGCCATTCCGCTACCCTTACATTGGTACAGTCTTCCTCTGGTACCACACGTAACGATTCCCGCAGCGTCCTGGCCACGATGCTGGAGAAACATGCATCCGTCCAGAAGCTCGGACGCACAGTTGGTCTGTTGATCTGCCAAAACTATACCCAAAATTCCACACATGTTGCTGTTGATCAGAAAACAAGTTTGTATTACTAAGTGAAATCTGCGTTTGAGTCGCCTTTAAATCCCCAGCCCTGTAAACGGCCCAGTCTGGTATCAGTTCCTGTCTTGGGTGCGCGATTGTTTTGGTCAGGTGCTCCTTTGTTTTCCTGCACGGAGTCTATTCAGCCGTATTGTCTGGCATACAACTGAAAATTTTCAATAAATTAGAGACTGGAATAGATGAAAAATTTGGAAAAAAAATTTTTGAAAAGTGACTCCTGTGCGTCGATCGACGCGACGCACAGAAAAAAAAATAAAAAACGACCATCTCGATCTGACACTGCCCGAACAAAAATATTTGAGTCGAAAAAAGCTTCACGATAAGTGTCCTACGGATCGGTTCTCCAACATCCGTCACGCAAATACATGTCCTCGCACAACGACACGTTCATGGAGACATTTTCTCCCGAACAGCGGCCGCCCTCGGCCGCTGAGAAGCTCGAGCTCGAACGTCAGCAGCTCATACTTGACTACAACAGGAAGATCATGGACGGTCTTCTCGAGGAGAACGCTACGAGACCCGTTCGTGTTGCACAGGTGAACGTCAATGGCGTCGGCAAGCAGTTTCGGGACACTTTTTTGCAAAAACAGGTTTCGTTGTTGCTCACCCAGAACGACCAGCTGACCCTCGAACAATTTTTGCGTAATCTTGACTACACATCCTACAACTTTCTCAAAACAAGAGCCGTCGAAAACGTTTTCACCAACGTTGAGCCGCTGCCGTACAAGTCGCCATTTACGTCCACCAACACGCTGGAGGTGGCTGCACATGTCCACGTCCAGCCCGTGAAGAAGCTGTTCATGAAAGTCGGAACCAACGTTGGAAATGGTGAGGGAGATGGGTATCTATCACTTCAATGGAAGAACATTTTTGGCGGGGGTGAAAGTCTGACTTTTGACACCAACATGGCGTCGAACCAGATTGGAACGAGAAACCGTTCGCAGTATCTTCTCAATTACAGCATGCCCATCAATAATAACCCTGACTACCGCTTCGACTCCATCTACTACCATTCGTCGCGATTCATCGACTACACGACTTACCACGAACAGAGTGTCAACGGAATCACCAACAAGATTTCGACCAACTTTCTTCCCTCGGAACGCCGTTTTTCGCACGATCTGTCTCTGGAAACGCTGCTTCGCTCCATCAGACTCGAACACTCGCCAAACGCGTACCGAAACAACTCGCTGATCAACGATTTCCACCTTTTCAATGCTGGAGACTCGCTCAAGACGAGCGTTGTGTATTCGCTAGCGCACGATACCAGAAACGTGTCGATTCTGCCCACTTCGGGCCACTTGTTCAAATCCACACTTGAGTACTCGTTTTTGCCGGGTTCGAGCTTTCTCAAGGGCAGTATTGAGCTCTCTGCAGCACGAAAATTGACGTCTTCCTCGACGCTGAACGTGAGTGCCCGCACGGGACTGGCAAAGTCGCTCGCGGGAGCGGTGTTGCACCCGATGGATAAGTTCCAACTCGGCGGCCCCAACGATTTGCGCGGGTTTCTGGTTTCTGGAACAGGACCAAAACACATGGGCATGAGCATTGGTGGTGACGGGTTTTTGGCCCTGGGAGCCAGCGTGTTCACTCGGTTCCCGTTTGTCTCGCCCGACTCCAACTTCCGACTACACATGTTCGTGAACTCGGGTAAACTGGTCAACTGGCAGCAGACGGGGGTCAGCGAATTGGTGAGAGAAATGAACGTTTCTACAGGAGTCGGTGTGGTTTACGCACATCCGGCCGCAAGATTCGAGCTGAACTTTGTGCTACCGGTGGCTGTCCACCACGGAGATGACTTCAGAAAGGGAATACAGTACGGAATCGGGCTGTCTTTTATGTGAGTGTATATAGAGAAGGGCATCACTCAAAAATCACGGGCCCTTATTTCATAAATACAGCCTCTCTCTCTCTCTCTCTATCGAGTGACTACACGTCGTGTAGTCGTCCCGTAAACAGCACGTCACCACGTTGCCAGCGTTACAGCCCCATCTTCCGCTTCTCCTCGATCAACTGTGCGTGTAGGCGGATCACCTCCGGGATGATCAAGCTCTCTATGTCCACGCTTCCCTTCTGCTCGTCGGTCAGTCTGATCCAGCGTTCATCGTCGGCCGTCACAAACAACACCTCGTGTTTCCTCGTTTGCAGCAGGTTCCCGATCACCAGCTGATGGTTGTATCTTTCAAGTGCTCCACGGGCCTTCTTGATCAAAATAGAGCTGTCCGTCTCCAGCTTGAACGACACAATCATCGAGATTGGCGCCCACGAGTCGACCAATCGACTCAGGAACTTAGGCACAGGCTCCAAATCCACGACAAGCTTTCCTCCCGATTCCTGGGACTGGATTTTATGGTCCGGCACCCGCGATGACGGCAGGAAAAAGTCCGACACCGCGGCAGCCAGATAAAATAGCGCGTCCGAGCCTATCACGGACAGCTCCTGGGCAATCAACTTGAGTGTGAACAGGTATTGGTGCACCGTGGTGAAGGGAACCAGTAACAAAAGGTTGTTTTTTTGGGCGTGTCTGTACTTGCGCAAAACAACGAGCATCTCCTTCTGGAACGAGTCGTCGACTTCCACTTTGCCGTCCGCAGACTCGGTCATGTAGTCAAGAAAACAGTTGGTGGTGTGGCTGTAATGACGAGAGTATGGCAGTAGCGAAAACTCTCTGTGCAAAAACACCACTGCGTATCCGTTCTCCAGAAAATACTCCGCGGACGTAGCTCCACGCGTTCCGGCACTGAAGTTGTCTATGAACCGCACGGTGTTATTCTCCAGAGGAACAGTAGTTCCTCCCGAAGTCACCAACACAATCTTGTTCTTCTGGAGGTGGTGGTAATTGATGAATTTGGCCACATCGCTCGAGATCTGCGAAAGATATGCTGGGGGCTTGTGGAGACGGAAGTAGTTGTCTTCGTCGATGGGGTTGGCCGCAGGAAACTCGGGAATCGTCCTGTCAATGGCCGAGTCGGCCTCTGGGTTGGATGTGTGCACGCGAGACATGTGTGTAGTCAGAACGTGTAGTCAGAGCGGTACAGCTTTGTGATGTGCGAAATTTTAGAGTGTGTGTGTGTGTGTTTTTTTTTTTTTTTGGGACTAACAATTTTTTTTTTTATTTTTCCACTTTTGCGATAGCTCAATTTTCTTGTCGTCCTTTTGTACTCCCGACCAAGACATGTACCAGATCCAGCCCGAAGAGACCGTTGTGTTCCTGGACGTGAGTCTGGGTCCGCGAGACATCGGCCGCATCAAGATCCTGCTCTACAAGGATAAACTGCCGAAAACTACAGAAAACTTCCGGCAGTTCTGCACGGGCGAGTACCGCGAGGAGGGCCGGCCTGTGGGGTACAAAGGCAGTCTTTTTCACCGTGTAATCCCCGGTTTCATGGTCCAGGGCGGCGATTTCGTTCGCGGGAACGGAACAGGCACCAAGACCGTGTTTGGTACCGATACGTTCGCCGACGAGGGCTTCTTCTACCAGAGTAAGTGCACACCTATACACATACGCGAAAACGCGAAATTTCAACTAACAAAACACACAAAAAGACCTTCCAATGACCGTGGCTATGGCCAACTCGGGTCCCAACACCAACGGATGTCAATTCTTCATCAATCTCGCGGCCAATGACTTTCTGGACGGCAAACACGTCGTGTTCGGACGTGTCGTCGAGGGCCAGGACGTGGTGGAGACCATTGCGAGGGTCTCGCGGGGCGACAACGACCGGCCCAACATCGACGTCTGTATCGCCAACTGCGGCGAGATGTAGCAGACAACCACGCGTGTGCGCGCAGCATTTCCCCAGCACACTGTACCTATCGCCATCATAATCAAACAAGCACCCGACCAACGCTCCTTTTTTTCGTACTCGTACACCTCTACACCACCTAAACGCACAATTTGTTCCTTGGTTTTCCACCAACTTCTCGTGGCTGAAGATGTGGCGCGCGACTGGCCGCCGCTGCCCAATGAAAAATCGGCGCCGCGGCCGCGCTCGCGCGTCCGCGCCCGGTGCTGCTGCTGCCCGCCAGTCCTTTGTGGCTGGTGTGCGTGCTAGAGCCTTGTTTTCGTCGCCCCACCGCACGCCACCGAAAAATCTGTTTATTTTTTATCCTTTTGTTTATCAGAGGGATACAAAAGACTCACACAACCAGCTACAATTGCGCCCCAATGTCCGCAGATTCGGCCGTCGAACAACAGTCCGGTACGAGTGCCGTCGGCACAAGTGCCGGCACAGACGCCACGGCACCGGCCTCCGCACCAGCCACAGCCGGTGCAACAGCGACCGAGACAGAAGCGGAGACAAAGCCGGAGCTAACGAGCGAACAGGGCAAGACGGCGGACAATGGTGAAGAGCCGGAGTCCGCAGAAGATGCAGGAATCAGCCCGGCAAGTGCTATTGACGGCGGCCGGGAGCTGTCCAAGACGGTGCTGTATGTGGGAGGAATCCACAAATCTGTGACAGAGGAGGTGCTTCGTGACCTGTTTTCGTCTCTAGGGGCTCCGATCCAGAGCATCAAGCTGCTTTATGACAAAAATAGACCGGGCTTTCACTACTCATTCATCGAGTATGCCGACAACGCTGCGGCAGACGCGGCAGCAAAGGCTTTGAACGGCACGATTCTGGCCAATTACCCTCTCAAGATCTCGTGGGCGTACCAGACGCAGCAATTGAAGGCGGGCGACGCATACAACTTGTTTGTAGGTGATTTGTCGCCGGAAGTGGACGACGAGACCCTCTCGTCGACGTTCCGGGCTTTCGCGTCGTTTGTGCAGGCCAATGTGATGTGGGATATGAAGACGGGGCGGTCGAGAGGCTACGGATTCGTGTCTTTCCGCGACGCTCAGGACGCGGAGAGGTGTCTGCAGACAATGAACGGCGAAGTGGTGTGTGGTCGCGCCATCAGACTGAACTGGGCCGCGTACAAGCTGCCAAACCAGACCCCAGGTCCCGGTCTGAACATCTCGAACGCTGGCCACCACCACAACAATGGCGGAAGCCAGATGCTGGGCAACAGAAACGTCGCTATGGGCCAGCAGGCTCTGCTCGGCGGCGTTCAGGGCCCGAGTAAGGTGCCGATCATGGGACCACAGTCGTACGAGATCGTGCTGAGACAGGCTCCCAACTGGCAGTGTACGGTGTATCTGGGCAACCTGGCACACTTCACCACGCAAAACGACTTGATTCCGCTGCTGCAGAACTTTGGCTACATTGTGGACTTCAAATTTCACCCAGAAAAGGGTTGTGCTTTTGTTAGGTATGACTCGCACGAGCGCGCCGCGCTGGCCATTGTCCAGCTGACGGGCTTCACCATCAACGGCCGGCCGCTAAAGTGCGGCTGGGGCAAACAGCAGAACAACGGGCCGTCTCCAATGAACTACATGTACAGAAGATGAGGATGTCACGCGTTGTACTCAGTGGTTTGGAGTTGTGTCCCTTGTAAGAACGGTGTATTTTGCAGTACCAAAGAATTAAGCATCAAGCAGAGTGACAGTGAATGCAGCAACCAAAAAGTAAGCAAGAAAATGTTCTTTTCAACGATCAATTCAATGCTCCAGATTCTCCCAGTATGCGTAGTTGAACTTGGAAGCACATGGTGAAAACTACCGCCACCAACATCCCAATAATCTCGCCACTGTGATGGTAATACAACATCCTGACTGCCCATGTCTCGTCTGCAATCCCCGGGAATTGGACTAATTACGTGTAGTGATTGAAAAGTTTTGAAAAATTCGTCTCGAGGAGGACCTGGAGTTCCCAACTCCTCTCTCTTGAGTGAAAGGGTAGTATTAAAGCTGTGTATTAATGAGAGTGTAAACTAGACCATGACTTTCGTCACCATTGCACTGTCACACCTCTTTGAACGATCTATAAGACTGGATGTCGAGGTTTGAGGAGTTGGTGTTCGGTGTTCCTTACAAAGAAAGGAAGCAGGAAGAAGATCAAGAGTCCAAACGTTCAGGAGAAGCAAACATAGCTCGTGCTTGCTCGAAAAGACGATCAACTTGAACAAACAGCTCAAACAAACCTCTACGTCTCGATTGGACAGACAAGACCGGATCAAAGACCTAAAAAGACTGTCTCCGAGTGTTTGGGTGCGGTGCGATGGAAAATGTCGGTGCCCCCTCGGTGCGCTGGTGGAATTCGCCCGTGTCTTCAGGTAAGTCGTCCACGGTCGCACGGCTCCCCTCCGTCCCCTCGAACGGTTCGGGGTCTTCCATCTCCGGCGAAACATCCGTGTACTGACGGTCCCTGCCAAAGAAACGCTTCAAATCGTCCTTCGCAGACGATGCCCGGCGACGCATCTGCGACCAAGGGTTATAGTTCTCGCCGTTGAGTGTGGTGTTAATCCGCATAAGCGTTCCCATCGTGTTGGAACGCGAAAAATTGGACGTCATGGTGTGCTGGTTCTGTAATGTCTGTGCTCTTCTGAGCGTGTGGATAGCCTGGAGGTCGTCGCGCATCTTGATCTTGTCCGTGGCCAACATGATGGCACGGTCTATGGCGTAAGGCAGTCCTCTGTGACGGCCACGGACCATCATGGCGACGATGACGAGCTTGGACAGTGTGGTGAACTTCCCACAGAACGAGGTGTTGATGTTTGGATATCCCAGACTCAGTCCCACGGTACCGTAAGCAGATGTAATCTCGAACAAGACACTGAAGATGGTGAAGTAAGTGTCCTGAACAGTCAGCTTCTTGCTCTCGGCAATGCAGATGATGAACAAACCGAGGAAAATGAACCACAAGTCGAACGAGAGCTGGCGACGCAGATGGGTTCCAATGAAAGAGGTGTTTTCGTGCTCGTTTTTCGACTTGTCGGTGTTTTGAGGGCCCTCTGAGTCCAGATAAACTCCCAACGACTGTTCCTCGTAAACGTTGGTGCGCCGGATCGAAATGGCCAGCGGCATCACCGAGATATACATCATCACCATGTAGCTGACCTGGACCGCGGGGCTGAGCGCAGAAAGATCCACGACTGCAAGACCGGCCGTACGTGTCGATACAGCCTGGAAGAGACCATCCAACACGCGGTAACCACGCGGGATGTCCTTGAGCACGCTTCGGTGGAAGTCAAGGATGATGAAAAGCAGCCAGTCGATCGCATTCAGGATGATCAGCACGAAAAGCAGCCACCAGGTCGGTCCCGACGGGAACAACAGCGTGAAGCAGCGGCGCGGGTGTGCCAATAGGAACTCCAGAGACTCTTTCCGCAGCGTCAATGGCCGGGTCAGCTTGTACATGAGCCAAATCAGAAATCTCAGAAAAATCGGGAACCCTGTGTTGCCGATGATGATAAAGAAACACGACAAAATCATCACATAAGCGTTCTGACGAAATGAGACCATCGAATCGGGTGTCACCGTGTAGCCCAGATCGTTGAACAAGCTCTGCGGCGTGAAAAAGCCCCACCACGCGGGCGAAACCCCGTCCTCACGCAGTATCTTGGAATAATGACTGCTGTGCGTGATGAAAGGGAGGAAGAATGCGATCCCAATCAAGTGGAATCCGACGTAATAGGCCACCAAGATCAGACTGAGAAGCTTGAGAGCGCGGTATTCCACTCCACCAAGCTCGTCCTTCTGCTGTTCCGTCAATGCCACAAACGTCGAGTTACGACCGATCGTCGGGTTCCACGAGAGGTAGTTGTGCTGGAGATTCCTGCTGGTCCGAGAGTACATACTGACGAGGTCTTCGTCCGAAAGCGCTTCCAGATCTTCAGGGTTCGCCGTGTTCGATCGCACAGGTCCAGACAAGGTGTTGGTAAGCCGACGACCGAGTCTCGAGAACCGGCTGCCGCGCATGTTGCGACGCAGCATCTTGTCGAACGTCGGCGACTTGACGAAATTGGCACTCTTTTTTGCGTGCGGTTCCTCGCCCGTCACCACGTCCACGGTGTGTGCTCGTTTGTTCAGTTTAGTGCCGTGCTCCACATCTTTTGGAGTCGGCAACGTCACGACGTGCGACTGCGTGCGGCCCACGTTACGGAACCCGATCGGCGCATCCTCATCATCGCTCGCAGCCGCACGCTGCGCAAAGTCGCTGTCGTCCTTGCTGCCCAGTGTCGAGACGTCGTCCGAGTCGAACTCGGCGCTCAGATCGCTCTCGTCCGCAGGAGTCTCTATGTTTGGAGAAGGCGAAGCGTTGGCACGCCGGGGCAGCTGCGGCTCACTGAACTGGATCGACGTGTGGCGTGGAGCTGCATGCGCATCGTGCTGGTCGTCATTGCCGTTCTGCCGCTGACGCTCGAGCCGTCGCTTCTGTTTTTGAAGTCTCTTCAGCTTACGCCGACGAATGTCCTTCTTGTGCTTGCTGATGTGACCCGGTAGCTTGGTGCGGTCACGCTCGGCCGGTCCGCGGATCACTAGGGCCGGACCCGATTCGTCGTCGTTCTGGTTCTGCTGCATCATG
The DNA here is from genome assembly GCA_003709205.3 of Ogataea zsoltii. NCBI lineage: Eukaryota > Fungi > Ascomycota > Pichiomycetes > Pichiales > Pichiaceae > Ogataea > Ogataea zsoltii. Next base: position 11,212 of record PPKH03000044.1, on the reverse strand, counting down.
GAAATCGACATATACAGGTCGCGCGGGTCCACATCGTGACTGCCACGACGCGGAGGCTTTGGCAGGTTCGCAAACTTGATGTCCCTGACCGGCCGTGCCGGTTCGAGCTCGTGCGGAGACGGAACGTGCGGAGACTCGGTCTCGTCGTCGCTCGGCTCGCTGTAATGGACAACGTCGTTGTACGCCTGGTGGTCGAGTTGGGAGTCCACGTCATCCTGGTCGCTCTCCTGGATGTTTGGCATGTGATCCAGCTCGATCTGGTTATCGTGGTTGCCATTTCCAGCGTCACCGCCGCGATGGTACTTGTTCAATCTCGCCCCGAGGTCCTCAGAGGCGTTGTGGGTGTCGAAACGCTCGCTCGGCGCACGAGTACGGAAGTTGGTTGTGTTGGTGCGATTCATGCGCAGATTATCCGGGGAGGTTTCCATGGTTTGACTGCGAAACGCTGCCAAAGTGGCCGTTCTTCTCATCTTGAAGTTGCGCATCGACCGCTCCTTGATGTCATCGAACGACTTTTCGAACCAGAAAAGCCGCAGAAAAACCACCACCGAGTGGATGAAAATCGGCGACGTAAACATCGCAATGATGTACAGCACCATCTGCTGAAAAAGCGTCAGATCGTTCACGTCCACCGTGTTCAGACCAGCCTGCGTCGACGCCCCTGCAGCAAAAACAAGCGAATCAATGTAAGGGATGTTCTTTTTCGGGTATATCAACACCGAGCCAACCATCACCCACACAACGATGTATGCGTAGTGAGCAGCAAGAAAGTTGGGAAGCAGCTTGTGCACAATTGGTCCCACGGTGTCCTGTATTTTGTACAATCTCTTTCGGATGCGGTAGCCTACCGTCTCTTTGAGTCGCACGTTCATGTCGCTGTAAAAGGAGATACTGCGCCGCGGAAGCGGCGTCTTCTTGCTTCTTTTGTGTGTCTTCATAGCGTCTCGCTATATGCTCATAATAAAAAGGGGGAACGTGTGTAATGCAATGATAGCGCTGCGAAAAAAGGGCGCGGAAAGCTCAAGACGCAAAGCACGTGTCTCTATGTGTTACCACGAGTCAAATTTTCAGCTTCAAGCTCTCAAACGAACACAACAAACTCAGCAGAAGCAGCAATTTAGAACAAGACTCCTCTTTGTTTGTTTGATATTTTCTAGCTCTTCATTTCATTTCGCCTAATATTTTTTTTTTCGCCGTGTGGTGTAAGGAGTTTTCGAGGAAATATACATATATGTGCTTACGTAATCACTGGTTATCGTCTGCGTCGTCGTCATGATGATCCTCGTGTCCGCGATGGCCGCTGGCCTGCAGAATGGCGCGGGCCATTTCGATGTCAGATGCCGTGTGATGCTGTCCGACGTGGTACGATTTTGACGGCGGAACCGGGTTGTGGTGGTGGTGGTGGTGATGGAGAGCGATCTCCGAGGGAGGTGTCGGTGCGAGTTTGATGGTACCGGTATTGCGCAGACCGGGGCCGGCGGTGGGAGAAGAGCTGTAATTGAATGTCTGGCCAAGATCTGCATGGTATTGGTGGGGCTGCGGTCCGAACTGATAGCTGCTGAAATGATGACTGTTGTGGCTGTTTTGGTTGGTGTGGCTATGCTGGGACGAGTTTTCGGACGGGTCGAGTTGATCATTACGATGGTGTCGCTGAACCATCTCCACAACGGCAGATATTCCCGGGTCGTCGAGGCCGATGTCGCCAAACGAGGTGGAAGTTTCGGGATAAATTTGTGACAACTCCGGTAGATGATGTGGCTCAGGTGGCGGTGAAGCGGCTGGCTGTGGCAGTGCAAATCCAGCTGAAGTTTTTAGGGCCTTATTTTTCAACTTCAAAGCCGGAACTTCAGACCTTTTCAGCGACGCACGGGCCGGATCCTTGCAATCGGGACAAGAACGAACCACCTGCGCCACCATCTCCTTGATTTTCGGCCAATGGTATTTGTCGCAAACCAGAGACGTTGTCTTGTTGATTCCTCCGTGGAACTGCAGATGGGCCTCTTTGATAATCCGAAGCTGTTCCGCCGTGCTGAGAATCACCTCTTTTCCCTTGAGATAGAGTCTGTCGTTCTCGACGGTGTAATGCGACGCGAGCGACCGCAGACGCGACTTTTCCTGTCTGTCTGCGTCCTCCGGATACGTTCTTGTGAGGATGAAATTTTTGATTTTGTCGTACTTGGAATTCTGGTTGTTCTCCACTTCGAGCGGTTCCAGCTCCTTTCCGTACGTTATGGCGTCGATCAAGTAGTTTTTGTTGCTTTTGAGTAAACCGCAGCCCTTGATTTTGCCTATTTTCTTGAAATGAAGACCTTCCAGCACAGTTTTGGCAGCAATATTGGTGTCAAAAATCAGCTCCACCATCGCGTAAGTGTAGCTGAGCTTCGGAGCCCATGCAAGAAAGCATTCGGCTAGCGTTCTTCCGATTCCTTTCTCTCTGATTCCGGCATTCACGAGAAAATTCGCCGTGGCAACGTGTGCCGAGCGGCCCGGATAACTGGCCTTGATGAAGAACGTCCCCAGGCACCGTTTTGCCCAGTCTTTATGTGTCCATTCCACGTCGAGATGCGGTTGATCGCCCAGAACCATCACTGCTCCAAACTGGCCAAACCAGTAATCTCGGTACTCGTCGATGCTCAGGGGCTCGAAAAACGGCTGTGTGTCTCCACGGGCTATTTCATCGTTGTATTCTTGCGTCAGAAACCTCAGAAGCTCGAAAGGGATCTCGTCTGCGTGGAAAATAGGGTAGATGGTCGCTGTTGTTTCTTTGTCTTTAAGTAGAACTGTGAGTCGTTCGATTCCCACAGAAACATTGTAATGCGGCACAAAGTGACTGCTGGACAGAATGACGTTGTTAAACCCTCCCATTGCGGGTGTTTAGGTGACTCTCGAAGCAAATCCTAGCGAATGGGCCCTGCCAGGGGACGGTTACTACATAGGAGGCAAAAAATTTCGTCTTGTCCGGGACGCGAATCGACGCGTGTGGGCATGGCAAGTGAAAAAACGCATTTGCGTCGATTTGCGTCGATCGACGCCGTTGCTCATCGATGACGACATAGGAGGTCGAGGCCAGTGTGGGTCGGTGAAACTTTCCATAGTTTGTTCTCGGCAGCGCGGCGGCGAGTCGGGGGAGCTGCAGGTCGTGTGTTTTTTTCGCTCTGGACTCGAGATAACAGATTAGGGCTTATTTGGGAAATAGGCTCGATTTCAAGCGAGAACATAGTGCGCGCAGAGTATCGAAGAGAGCCCTGTTTTCCAGCCGACCCAGCCGTTAGTTGAAGAAGTCAGTCACTTCTAGCTTATCTGGGAAGAAGTCAGCCATTCTTATGTCCCAATAGTGTCCAATTTGCTATCTGCTATCACAACTGCAACCAGTCCTTATCTGTGAACGTTCCACCGAGAATCCAATCAGACTGTGTGCAACAATCCAAATTTTAAGCGGGACTCCTCGGGCGATCCTTTTGCGGTATTCGTTTCCCGCTATCGAAATTGTCCCACGTCATTTTTCATCCCGCCGCGATTGGTATCCCGCGGCGTTTGCGCGCACGAAAAGTTTTTCAGGCCCAATTGAGACAAACAGCAGATTATGCATAATGATAAGCGACTGCGTTTGCAAAGTGGAACTCGCGATAAGCCTCGTGGTCGACCAAGGAGTATAAAAGCGCCACCAAACCGCAGGGTCCCTTTATTTCCAAACCCAGACTCTATTCAAACGTCCAGCTACACAATGTTTGGTAAAAAAGATTCCGAAAAACGCTCAGAGAGCGTCGAGGCATTTGAGGTTGGCTCGAACGTCTCTGACCACCGCGAGCACCACGGTGGAATTCACAAGCCAAAGGTCCTGAAAGATGGTCACACGCATAGAAAGCTCAAGAGAAGACACATCGATCTGATTTCCATCGGAGGTTCGATCGGAACTGCCCTTTTCGTCACTATCGGAAGTGGTCTTGCCAGTGGAGGTCCGGGTAACCTTTTTGTTGCCTTCACCGTCCATGCCTTCATCATCTACATGGTGACCCTCAGTATCGGTGAGCTTATTTGTTACTTGCCAACCGACTCGCCTTTCATCTCGCACGCAGGCCGTTTTGTTGACCCTGCTCTGGAGTTTGCCGCAGGCTACAATTTCTACATCATGGTTTCGCTGTACATTCCGTTCGAGATCACCTCGGTGAACTCGATGATCCACTACTGGAGAGACGACTACTCGCCGGCCGACAGTTTTGTCCCCCAGATCGTGGTTTACCTTCTGCTTAACATCTTTGCTGTCAGATGGTACGGAGAGTCCGAGTTCTGTCTTGCTATCGGAAAATTGATCCTTGCCATTGGTCTGCTCTTCTACACCTTCATCACTATGCTTGGTGGAAACCCAGAGCATGACAGATTCGGATTTAGAAACTTCGAGGGAATTCACAACGCCTTCCCATCGCTTAACGGAACCGGTGCCAGCGCCTTCTGGGCCGCCTATCTCAAGGCCGTCTTCACAGAAGTAGCACCAGAATATCTTGGAATGGTGGCTGGTGAGGCTGAAAACCCGCGCAAAACCATGAGCACGGCATTCCGGTCCATCATCTACAGACTCAGTGTTTTCTACGTTTTGGGAGCTCTTTCCGTCGGAATTGTCCTCAAGTACAACGACCCAACGCTTGTCAAAGCCATCGCCGAAGGTGCTGCGGGAGCCAATGTCTCGCCTTACGTCATCTCGATGAAGAATCTCAACATTAAGGTCCTGCCGCACATTGTCAACGCTTTGTGCATTACGTCATCGTTTTCTGCGGGTAACTCTTACATGTACTGCTCTACCAGATCGCTGTTTGCCCTGTCGAAAAGAGGATTTGCTCCAAAGATTCTGAGTTACACCACACCAAACGGTGTGCCGATCGGATGTCTTGTTCTGGCTGTCTGTTTCTCGATGCTGTCGCTTTTGCAGCTCGGTTCCTCGGCCGGTGTCGCTCTTGATTGGATGGTTAACCTGTGTACGGGTGCACAGGTGATCAACTACTTCATCATGATGATCACCTACTTGAGCTTCTACCGGGCATGTAACGCTCAGGGACTCGACAGATTCACCACGCCTCTGCAATCGTGGTGCACCAAACTTCAGCCATGGCCAGCAATTTTCAGTCTGGTGACCACTTTCCTCATTGTGATGTTCTTGGGTGTTTCGGCATTCATTCCATCCTTTGACGTGGACTCGTTCCTGTACTACTACCTCATGTTTTTCGTCGACGTGTTCTTGTTCTGCTGCTGGAAACTGATCAAGAGAACAAAGTTTGTGAAACCAGCGGAGGCAGACCTCACCACTGGATTGGCTGAAATCGACGAGCACGAGGCAGAGTACTACGCAAATCTCGAGAAAAACGGAAAGACCGACGACAACTGGATCACTAGGATCATTGACTGGGTTCTGTGAGTCACTTTATTCTTATATATATATATACTTCGAAATACAAAAAACGAGAGATAACAAGTCGTAGAAGTTTGGTTGAAAGCTGGCCACTCCTCTTGGGTTGGAGTATACTACCGCTGCAACAATGTATATGTGACAATCTTGGATTGTGTAGCAGTTTTTCTGACACTGTTCAAAAACAAACGTATATCAAATGAATCGTATTACATAAACTCAACAATCTGCACTCCGACGAGACTGCTGAGTTTTTGAGTGCGGGCTCAACGTTGATGAGCATCGATTTCACATGAGGTATTGAGTCTTTCGTATTTGACCAAGGTTCGTGAGATCTTTTTTATCACGTGATCCGTACAACACGTGAGTAAAAAGTTTACACCCGTACACGGAGATGGTTTTCCCATCAGATAACAAACTTACGTAAGAGCAAATATTTGTTTCCCCTTTGACTACAGGTGTGTGTCGACGACTACCGTCTCATGAGTGAAGAATGGCTTGAGACGTCTTCTGGGAACAGGATCCACAAGACCTGCGATATCAAAGGTTCCGCACACATCGTGATTGCCGGACACACTACCATCAGTCGCAAGAGTCGGATCTCGAGCTTGGACAAAAAATGTCCGATTTCGATAGGTAAATACTGTTTTGTAGACCACGATGCCAGCATCGAGGCCAGTTCAAGCAGTGTGAAGATTGGCGCGTACACAGAGATAGGCGCACACTCAATTCTGAGGTGTGGAGTCAAGTTAGGCAGTCGGGTGCGTCTAGGCACTGGATGTGTTTTGGAAAAGGGGGTCGAGGTTCAAGATTGTTGTGTGATCGAGGACGGAGTTAAATTGCCTGCAAGATACATTGTTCCTGCTTTTTCGAGGGTAAAGCGGGAAACTACAGCTGGATTCGAGGTGGAAGAACTAGCCGTGAGTTATCGCAAGCTCAATGAGGAACGAGTGAAACGAAGAATATTATTGGGAGAGTCGTGGTAGCTCAGCTCTACCCGCAGAGAAAAAAAAATTAACTAGGGAGAATTTAAAAAAAAACTCAAAAATTTTTACCAGGAGAAAAAGAACATTAAAGAAGATTTTATGTTTACCTCCTCTGACTGTTGTTGATTTTTAGCTGATTTAGTACACTCCCAGCCACAAACACGTTACATAATGTCTGTTGATTTTAACGCTCTTGCACAACAATTCTGCAACTTCTACTACGACCAGTTCGACCAGGACAGAGCACAGTTGGGAAACCTTTACGTAAGTGACGACACGACTACTACAACTCTCGGCAACGAAAGACATACTAACGAACGCAGAGAGACCACTCGATGCTGACGTTCGAGTCCTCGCAGATTCAGGGCGCCAGAAACATCATTGAGAAGTTGACCTCGCTTGGTTTCACTAAGGTTGCCCACAGAATCTCCACCTTGGACGCACAACCAGCTTCTGAGAACGGTGATGTTCTTGTCATGGTCACTGGAGAGCTTCTGATCGATGAGGAGCAGAACTCACAGAGATACTCCCAAGTTTTCCACTTGATTCCTGACGCGGGCTCCTACTACGTGCTCAACGACATCTTCAGACTGAACTACGCCTAAACGAATTGGGTGGTGCTGAGAGCAGCTATAGTGGAAGTCTTTGAAGAAGATTGTTTCTGATTCCAGGGTTTTCTTCAATAAACGCGTTGTTCTCTACGCTATTATCAGTCTGATGTTTGATCTACTGGCGTCTATTTAGATGTATAGTCAACCGAGATCGTGCTTGGTGCGTTCAATTATCCATCCCTATGGTTTGAAAGCAAATTTTGTGACTTTTGTCGTCTTTTGCTCTCATTCTTTTCCCTTAATTCTCTTGCAATTTTGAAATCAAAATATTAAAATTATATACACTTCGCGCAAAGTGTTAGAATTTGCTTAGTGACAGCACCTTGAGAATACACCTTGAAACGTCGTGTTTTCCCACTTACAAAGCACTATTCTACACCATTGAACCATGGACCAGCCAGTCGTTCCCAAACACGTAAGTTTTCCGGCCACGGCCAATGAAATAAAAGTACTAACGTGTCCAGAGGCCAGCTGCCGTGCATAGACAGGTATCCGACGTGGTGTCGGAGTCTGAGTCCAAGGGCTCGGAGGACCCGGAAGTTCAGCAGGAAACGATTGCATTGCCCAAGATTCCGGCAACTAGACCGAGCAGAAGGCCGGCCAATTCTGGCAGCGAGAGCAGTGAGACAATGTCCGAGGTGGTAGACTCTGGAGAGGTGTCAAAGAAAGAGGAGACGCTGGAGAAGGAGGAAACCCCAGAGAAACCACCTGCAGAGATTGTTTCATCAGAATCCGCCGACGAAACTGCCCCAAACAAAACGGAAACCGCGGGACCAGACAAGTCTACTGAGTCAGTGGTGGCCGATTCTACTCAATCTGAAGATCGCGAAACCTCTACACCATCTGAATTAGAGAAATCTGTGGTTGTTGAAGACAAGACTGATTCAAATTTTACGACAAAGGAAGATCCCTCCGAGACACGGGATGATGACGTGAGTGGTTCTTTGGTTGCTGATGCTCCTGTTGTACCAAAGATGAGGCCTCAAAGAAGTGGTAATGTTCCTATCATTCCTGCTTCTCGACCAAAAGTTAAGAAGGAGCTTCCGCGAACGTCGATTTCTGAGAAGGAGGAGTCTGATCCGGAGGTTCCCTCTGTTCCCTCTGTTCCTACGAGACGACCACAAAGGAAAAGCGATGTTTCTATCGAGGAAGGTCCAAAAATACCTGCCAAAAGACCGAGCGTTGCCAATCCAACGCCTATCAACACGAATCTGGCCGCTCTGAATGACTCTTTGGGCACCCCAAAGACACCAGCCTACGAGCAGATACTCGACGTTTACGCGGAAACGAGTCCGGAGGCTAAGAGACGCGAGAGCGTGGAACATCCCGAGGAGAAAGGGGAAATTGTCGAGGAATCAAGCGGCATTTTGGAGAAAAACAACGATAAAGAGGATACTTTAAAGACAGAGAAGAAGGAGGAGGCCTCTGCTCCTTTGCAGAACGTTGAAAAGACGTCTTCCGAAGCGTCAGATGTTTCCGAATCCGGAAAACCAAAGAAAGTTCCTCCTCCAAAAGTTCCGAAGAAACCTTCGTCGAAAATCGCCGCCTTCCAGCAGATGCTTGCAGAGAGACAGAAAGAGGACTTTGGAATGCTCAGTGGTAGACCTTCTGTTCCACCGACCAGACCGAGAAAAACGCCTGAGACGGATACAAAGGACGATGAAGAGAAGCCAGTTACGCGCAAGGTGGGCAGTCTGAACCCGGCACTGTCGCAAAACATCAATGGTATGCTTGGGTTTGCTCTACCGGGAATGGTTATGCCCGGAATGAGTTTTGAAAAAGCAACTGAAGAGAAGAAGGAGGATGCTGCTCCTGTCCAGGACGTGAGAAAAAGTCGGGTGAAGGGTCCTCGGGGAAGGAAGCTTCCTGGAAAAGTGCAAGAAACTGTCAAGGTTGACGAAGAGAGTTTGAATAACAGGAAATTTGAGGTGTTTGTTGGAGATTCGTGGAAGGTGACGTGGAGAGTTGAAAAGGAGAAGGAGACCGAAGAGGAGACCGAAAACGAGGTTGAAAACGAGGTTGAAAACGAGGTTGAAAACGAGGTTGAAAACGAGGTTGAAAACCAGACCGAGACCGAACCTCAAGTTGAAATTGCAACCGAAACCCAAGAACCGGTCGATAAGGTCCGTGAAACTTTGTTGGAGACGGCAGAGCCTGTGGTGTCTCCTGGGACCGAGGATGTTGACAAGTCCGCTGCTGCCACCGCCACATTGGCCGAGGATAATAATGTTTCGGTGGCTGATGGTGTGGCTGAGCCTGTCGCGACTGCAGAGCTCGAACGCGGTGAAAAGTTCAAAGCCACCGAAACCAAGGATGTGCAGGATACGGAAGACCGCGACGCGGAGAGCGATGTTGAAGGTGTAGAGGCTAAAGTCGTCGAGGCAAAAGCCGGAGATGATGATGTTGGCGGTCAGAATGGCTACGATGGAGATAGCGACCATCTTGTTGATGGTGTTTCTTCGGCAAAGTCCGACAGCGCGGGATCTGGATTCGCGGTTCTAGATTCGGAATCTGAGATCTGAGATCTGAGATCTGAGATTTCGCGATCTGCGCGGCGAATTTTTTTTCCACCACGAATCTTACAGTGTTTTTTTTTCTTCTCTGCTTTATTTACATCTTGTAAACATCTAAGCTTTCACGCCACCGCAGTCTAAGCACAAAATGAAGTTCCCAGTCGGTTTGGCCTGGTTGGCTTCAGCAGTCTCTGCTTTGAACACGATAAACGTTACAGGAAATGCCTTCTTCGATTCCGAAACCGGTGAGAGATTTTTCATCAGAGGAGTCGACTACCAGCCTGGTGGATCGTCCAACCTGACTGATCCGCTCGGAGATGTGTCTGTTTGCTCGCGGGATGTTCCTTATTTCAAGGATCTCGGTCTCAATACTATCAGAGTGTACTCTGTCGACAACACGCTCGACCACTCGGAGTGTATGAAACTGCTCGCCGATGCAGGCATTTACCTCATTCTGGACGTCACCACTCCTGGTACATCCATCTCCAGAACCGACCCAGGATGTTCCTACAACGCCGATTTTTTGCAGAACATCTTTGCCACCATTGATATTTTTGCAAACTACACTAATGTGCTCGGTTTCTTTGCCGGTAACGAAGTGATCAACGACGAGGCCACTCTTTTCACTGCTCCGTACGTCAAGGCTACCGTCAGAGACATGAAAAAGTACATTGAAGCCAGAAACTACCGTCAAATTCCTGTCGGTTACTCCGCTGCTGACATCTCCTCTATCAGACTCGAGCTGGCACAATACTTGTCGTGCGGAAACGACTCTTACGCCCGTGTTGACATGCTCGGTGTCAACGATTACTCCTGGTGTGGTCACTCGTCTTTCACCACCTCGGGATACAAGGAAAAGGTGGAGCTTTACACCGGTTTTGATGTTCCACTTTTCCTTTCTGAATACGGTTGCAACCAGGTTGTCGACACCAGACCATTCACCGAGGTTGGATCCATCTATTCCACCCAAATGTCCTCTGTTTTCTCCGGAGGACTCGTCTACGAGTACTCTGAGGAGACCTCCGGATACGGACTTGTTGAGATTGAGTCCAGCACGACCGTTAAGAAGCTTGACGACTACTACAACTTGCAATCCCAGCTGAACTCCACCTCAAATCCATCTGGAACTGCTGGATACTCCACCTCGAACTCCATCCAGGAGTGTCCAACCGATTGGAACTTCACCATCGATGTTCCAGACACTCCGTCCGGAGCTGAGATCTACTTCGAGGACGGTGCTGGTGCGGGATCTGGTTTCGACGCAGAAACCCAGGAAATGTGCGACGACGATGCAGTTTACATCACAACGTCTGAAAAATCCAGCTCACTAGCAACTTCTAAGACAGCTTCGAAAACCAAGGTCTCCTCTTCCTCTGCATCAACATCTGTTGCGTCCTCTTCTTCGGTTTCGTCGACGGTCTCGTCGACAACCTCGTCGTCATCTTCTAAGGGAGATGCTTCTCAGCGCCAAATCTTTGGATACTCGTCTCTGTTGGCGCTTGTTGCCCTTTTGATCTGATACCCCCGATATTGGGATGTGTTTTTCTCCTATTTGTCCATTTTACCTATACAATTGTATTTTATAAACTTATCCTCTTAGTAGCTTTCGCTCCTATCTTTCTGCGTACTGAAAAGTTTGAAATATTTCAAAAAAAAAAAAAAAAAAAAAAAAAAAAATATTTTTTTAAAACATTTTTTCTCACA